>JAOWBN010182941.1:0-16744 GCA_028565015.1 Pinguicula moranensis
ACATGTAAATCCACATGTCTCAACACTTCATCATCACTACCCAATTCACAAACAACATCAATAATGCCTAATTGGATTCCCAAGTTTAGGCAAATATGATAAACCCAATCAAATAATTCATCATTATTCGATAAAAACATCAATATATATTAAATGGCACCGAATCCACTAAAACCGATTGGACAGTTGCGACGAGCAAACCAAGGCAAAAAATTTGACTCTGGTCTCTAGCGTGGCTGGCGCGTGGTGGCGTGTGGGAGCGATGCGGCGACGTGTGGCGGCAGTGACGGAGGCGTAAGACCTACGTGCAGAAAGCTCTCATCACGACGATCGCAACGGCAGTGGTTTTTGGCAATTCCGACGCCAGACGTGCCCAAAAATGGCGCAAAACTGATGCTGGTTGCATTTTCCCGCGACGGCGCATGGAGACGCGTGGTGGCCGGAAAATTATGCGATATGGAGCGGATCTGATAGAGGAGAAGATGGGCTACGTTTTGGGACCAGTTCCTGCGTCGTATGAGCGGTAACAGTGCCGGAATCGGGGCGAAAGTGGCAAAGATTAAATGTTTATTAGGGTTTGGAAAAAATAGCTCTGATACCAAATTGTAAAATGCTAAACGAGAGAAAAACGCTTGTTTATTAGAAAACTTCTGATACATTTTACACCGAGGACTCAAATTCTATTTATACAGAGAAGGATTCAAAACGTGTACAAAATAAAAATTTGAATGCATGCGTCCGACTTTTTTCATCACGCCTGCTCTCTCTTTTCGCCTTGTCTCCTTCTTTTGTCTCTTTGACAAAGCATGCGTGTATTTACTTCCAACAGGATGTTTAGATCAATATTGGTAAAAAAAATCTGGTTATTTCAGATGGGATTGAAGTTTTCCTTGTTTTTGAGAAACTTGTGAGGTATGTGGAAGCGTTTTCTAGGGGAGTAAATGTTCTGAGTCATGGCCATCACCATCACCACCATAAGCACACTAACATATTGAAAGATGATGATGCCCATGAAAATCATCAACTCTCTCATGATGAGAATGGAAGTTCCGAACAAACATATGAGGATAAAGATTTACACCTTTTTTTTATAAGTGATAAAGATTTACACCTGCCTTCTTACACTATCAACAGTGATGTGACTAGTGAAAAGGATGTACTCCGGAAGGTAGGGTAAGAAGTTTATCTGCTATGTTGCCTACCAAAATCCTTTAACAGTATTAACTGAACACTTTATTTGAATTTTTGTGGTATAATTGGTCTGGTTAGAAGATGCACCTTTTACCAGTTTCTGCCTTCAATACTTAATCCATTTAAGAGTTGGAAAATGTATATCTTACCTTTGGAGGTAGAATAACCCTCATTAAGTCAACTCATACAAGGCTAGCAACATACACTATTTATCAGCATTTAAAGCACCAAATGATGTATTGAAAACTATATGCAGAAAAAAAATCCAAATTCCTATGGAGAGGAGGCATCAAGCCTGAAAATAAACCTATACATCTGATAAAATGGGATAATATGTCAAAAAATAAATAGAAGATTATTAGGCATAAAAATTCTAGAACTATTCAATATAGCCATATTAGGTAAATGGCTCTGGAAGATCATATCAAATATTGAAAGCCTACTCAGTAAGATCATTCAATCACTGCATCTTCAATCATAGGGAATGCATAGGGATTGGACAGAGATATTAGCTTCCATCCGAACATCTATATCAATGTGAAAGTTTGCCAGTGAATTCTGTTGTTTGGCGATGGCTTTTGGCAAGATTTCGTACTGGCAGCATCTCTATTGGTACTACCGAGGCCATTCAAAGAAAAGTACCTGTCAAATCACAGTCGAACTTAGTATTTGGCTATTTAAACCTTTTCTCAAATGGAGTTGGTAAGCCACCTTCAATTATCGGGTGTATGTTTCTCTCGTATCGTACTCCCTTCAAGCTCACTATCTACTATATACTTTATTTATATACATTGACTTATTTGACTGGGAAACAATGCAATATCTTACCTTGGTCAGCATAATTTTACTGACGGGATGGCTCTTGTAAGTGGTTCATCCTCTATGGATCAGTTGGAGGATGGTCAACAACTCTGTTTCTGCTTGCTCATGAGCTTCCTCAAGAGGTACAATTTGCAATCATGTTGCTTTCTTTATTTGATGCCTTTTTTCAGGAGTAGAAGCACAACAGTTGCCAATGTGTGGGAACATGGTATATTGTATCTCTATTTTTCCAATCCACTCAATTCTGGCTTGCACAATTAACAGTATGAATAGCCTTTTGATAACTCTTTGTGAAATTGGTATATGAGAAGGCAATCTTGCCAATGATTCCCCCAATAGCCTCCTGGAAACAAGAAAATTAAAAAACCCAAAGCCGTTTTAGAATCTAGGCTCCTCTTTGCCTCATTATGCAGATTTTATTGGATATTCCCAGCCTGCCAATAAATAAACGAATATAGTGTTGTTTCCGAAGGACAGTTGTTTGACAAATAGAATGATTGAAACGTCCTGTCTTGTAGTAAGCTGGAATTTCATAGGTCAATGACAATAAAGGACTGATGCCCTCATCTTTGTTTTCTGGAAGCGCTGGTACAATTTCAGAATTGGGATTCTTTTCTGATTTCTTGTTGCAGATAGGCGATTTTGGTATCTTGGTCAGATCCGGTTTTAGCGTCTCCAAAGCCCTCTTCTTCAACTTTCTATCCGCATTGGTCGCATTAGCAGGAACTGCTCTGGCCATACTCATTCGAGCAAAACTCCCGTGCAGGCAATCGTCTTTGGTTGAGGTTGATTGTTTCGTCGCCAGGCACTTAATATACTTGGATGCATTTTACATCGTTCAATCTTTTCTGATAGAGCGATACCAACACTCTAATCTAACCCATGGCTTTTTTCTGAGCTTTTCACCGAGTTTGCTACTTTTTTCTCATTGTACACTGTTCTTGCAGGGTTTTACAGCTGGTGGTTTTATGTGCATTTCCCTTGCCAGAGTTTTGGCTAAGATGAATAATGGAGAAACACAGCCATTCAATTAATATCCTTCCTTCTAGGCATGGCGGTTGCTTTTTTTTATAATTAAATTCTTTGTATATAAAAGGCTTTAAGCCTGTCAGAGGGTTACAGGTACAGATCTTGCTACAGAGCTAAACAAGCCAAAACAAACATACTAAGTCGCCAGAGTAGGAGGAATCAGATGGCATCATCAGAAGGAGATAGCACAGCAAAGTTCTGGAAACCTTAACCAGTCAGCAATAGTAGTACCTTGGAAATTTAACACACAGGCCGAGATCCAGTTCCAGGAGGAAAGTTTTACCCATTCAAGAGCTGTGTGATGCATGGTCTCTTTATCAAAGCGGATGGCGTTCCTTTCTTTCCACAAGGTCCAGATGACTGATTGCCAAATGATGTTCCAAGTCTCCATTCCAACTCTGTTTTCCAGCAGGTTCATGTGTTGTTCATAATGGAGTCGGATGTTCTGTGGCCTACTGTATGTGACGCCAAACTAGTCATACACATCCACCCATAATTCCTGCGCATTGTAACATTCGACAAATATATGATAAGCTGTTTTTGTGGCTAATCCACACATAACGCATGGTTGATCAATGTTTCTGATTTGTACCCCTCTAGTAATCAGGTTGTCAATTGTCAGGACACGATTTTGAAGCAACCTCCATATAAACATTTGAACTCTTTTGGGTACCACTTTGCTCCATGCTTTAGCTGGAAAGGGATCCACATTAGGAGGTGGCAATATTTCATCCTTCAGAGCTGTGTATGCCGTGGAAACAGTGAAGTTGCCTGATGAATTTTTGGTTCATCTCCATCTGTCAGGCCCTTCTCGAATATCATTTAGAGGTTGTAGCAGGAGTAATAATTCCTCTAGTTTCTTAGTCTTCCTTCTGCGCAGCGTCCTTCTAAAAATTAGATTCCATTGGCCATTGCCTTGTCTTATTCCCAGTACCGTGGCATTCTTTTGTGAACTCAACCTGTAAAGGCTTGGATAAATCAATGCCAAAAAACCAAACTGGGACCAATTGTATCGCCAGAATAGTGCTTTATCACCCTCGTGCAAGTCCAGAGTCACGTTGCTGTTAAACCAATGGCTTGTGGAGGCTTTCCAGATGTCTTTCCAGTAACAGGAAATATTGTCAGGCATAGTAATAATGTCCCAGTTGCTCAAATGATCAGCTTGGTGGAAGTACTTTGCCTTAATTACCGTAGACCATAAACTGTCATTCTCAACACGGAGGCGCCAAAGCCACTTGGCCAAGAGTGCTTGATTCATCAATTTAACGTCCCTAATACCGAGCCCTCCAGCCTTAACATCTTGACAGATGTTTCTCCAGGTGACCCAAGGAATAGGGCAGTTACTATCTGATCTTTGCTTCCATAAAAATTTTCCTAGTAGACGCTCAATAGTTCTAATAACCCCCTTTGGAGCAGCAAACAGAGAGAGGTAATAAGTTGTTAAACTTGTCAGCACTGATTTGATCAAAGCCAGTCTTCCTGCCATAGAGAGAAGTTTGTTTTCCCATCTTAGAATTTTTTTTGCTGATGGCTTCAATGACCGGCTGCCACAAGGTGAGTCTTCTAGGATTTCCCCCTATTGGCATACCCAAGTATATACATGGTAGAGTGGCTAAGGGACATCTCAACAGATTTCCGAAAACATCCAGAGAGGCAGTTTCTAGATTCATCCCAAATATCCTGCTTTTCCTGAAGTTGACTGCCAAGCCAGAGATTAATTCGAAGGCTCTGAGGATACCTTTCATGACGAAAACATTCTCCTTTGTTCCAGCACCAATTAGCAGTAGATCATCAGCGTATTGAAGGTGCGCTATGTGTACAGTACCTATTTTTACCCCAATGAGCTTCCTCATTTCCACAGCTCTGGATATGAGTAGGTGAAGGCCTTCCGTGACGGTCAGAAATAAGAACGGGGAGAGCGGATCACCCGGCCGTAATCCTCTTCGAAGTTAAAATTCTCTGGAGCTACTTCCATTAATTAGCACGGCCGCATGAGCAGAGCTTACACATTCAATAATCCAAGAAATCCATATTTGTGAAAAGCCCATTTTCCCCATCATAGACAGAAGAAAGTCCCACTCCACCATATCGAACGCTTTAGTGAAGTCGACTTTCAGCAGAACCGAGGCCTTTTTTGACTGTTTCACAGAGTGAATAACCTCGTTTGCAATTAAGATTCCATCCAATATTTGCCTTCCATGAATGAATGTCATCTGATTTTTAGAGATCAATTTATACATAACTTTTTTCAGTCGGTTGGCAAGAAGCTTGGACAATACCAAGTTGCCCCGGATTCTCAAGCTTTGGCACCAAAGTGATAAAAGAAGAATTCATAGCTTTAGAGAGCTTGCCATACCTGTAAAAATCACTGATAAATTTGAAGAAATCCTACTTGATTGTGTCACAATGTTGCTTGATAAAATAGAAGTTAAATCCATCCGGCCTGGGCTTTTGTTCGAAGCACAACTCCGCATGGCATATTCAATTTCAGCCTCAGTAAATATAGAAGTAAGAAGACCGTTGTCCTCAGCAGACAAAATAGTAGCTGTAGGGAGATCAAGTGTGGGTTTGTCCCATTGTTTGGAAGAGTAGATTGACGAGAAATGACTCTTTATCCCAGTTTTAACTTCCTCCACATTCTCTGTCCATACTTCGGCGAATTGCATCCCTCGGATCGAATTCCTTCGTATGTTACTCTTTACTTTGGAATGGAAATAACGGGTGTTGCTATCCCCATCTTTGATCCATTTCACTCCCGATTTTTTAAGCAGCAATAGTTCGTTGTTCCTAAGTGCACGCTGCAGTTGTAGCCATAAGTTAGGTCTCAACCTTCTTTCCTCTTCAGACCCATTACCTTCTTCCAACTTGGCGTCCAACAGATTAAGCTGCAGCTGGACCTCCTTGAGCCTGTTATCCGTGTGGCCAAATTCATTTTTATTCCAGATGTTCAGATTCAACCGCAGCTACTTCAATTTTTTGCACAAGACATAACTGCTATGTCCATGAATCCTAAAAGAAGACTACAGTGATGCAACATGCTCCGAAAATTTCTCATGCTTTTCCCAGCAAGTTAGGTATCTAATTGCTTTAGGGCCCGAGTTCTGATCTGCTAATTTCAATATGATTGGACGGTAATTGGAGAGAGCTCTGTCCAGGCCGACTTGAGATAAACCAGGCCATTGCAGCAACCAAGATTCCGAGAGCAGGAATCTGTCCAGTCTACTATTGCACTCACCCCACGAGAAATGCATGTGTATCTAACTCTTTGCAGCGGTAGGTCAATCAAGTTGGCTGAGAGTATGAAGTTATTGAATTCAGCCATTTCCGCGGTGTGGAGGATTGGTCTTTCATTTTTCCTTTCATCAGGTACGCGAATCGCGTTAAAGTCGTCAACGACACACCAGTTTGCCAGTGGATTGTTGGCAATAGTAATGGAGACATTCCTCCACAATCTTCTCTTACTTCTAAGGTCACATGGGGAATAAATGTTGATTAGGTGAATAGGTAGTGCCTCTGGAACCCATGTGCCCGATAATCCTAGAAGTCCTTGTCCGGACCATTTGTGTGAGAGTTGAAATACAGCGGTTCTCCACATACACAATAGTCCACATGAGCTGCCAATTGCTTCGTTGAATCTCCAATCAAATTCATCAAGTGGCCAGATTTTGTTGCAGAAAGCCCGATCAATAAAAAGATAATTTTGTTTATTGAATACAGATTATATCAATCTGCTGAGCTACTATCAGATTCCTTATTTCAGACCTCTTTTGGGAAGTACCCAGGCCGCGGATGTTGTAAGAAATAATTCGCATCACTTGGATTGAGGAGACTTGTTGGTTATGCTCGTCTTTTTCTTCTCCTTCCTCTCCTTGCACTGAATTATATCTCTCTCATCCATCTTTCGCAGGCGACAACAAAGATCCTCTTTAGATGTTTTAGGTGTAACTCCCAGTTCTAGAGCCAAATCAACCAGCGCTTCTGAATGCGTCTTGGCTGGAGGAGCCATAATCACTGCCTTAATATTGTCCAGGATGTCAGCTTGACAATGACGGAGCCAGCGCGTGTGTCGTCTGAGTTTGTCCACCGAATCATGAGGAAATAGTTTAACATCTGTCTTGTATTGCTTCAGACTTGTTGACGAAATGTAAATCTTTCAGTTGAGGAGCAGTTGGAGTTTCAGACTTGAATCCAGTTGATAGCTCCTCAGTGGCCTGGAGCCCCAATTTTTCATGCTGACTCAAGAGCAATGCTGTAAATTTTCTGTGATGGACCTTACTAGGTAGACAATTCCACTGCGCCTTAGGCAAATTCTTTTTCCGCTTCTGGGAATCAGTTATTTCCCCATCTGAATAGGAGTCGTGTTGTCCGGTCAGAGAATTTTCTTCAGAATTAAGGTCGGTTGGCATACTCTTTTTTCTGCACTCTGCTTTTCCATATTCCTCTTCACCATCTTGCACCAAATCCTGACATAATTGTGCTTGCTCTATATTGACAGGCGATTGTTCCAAGTCCACCTTTGCCACAGTGTTTTCCTCGATCATTGTACATATTTTCTTTTCAGGATCCGTTTGTTCCGGAACCAACATAACCGTACCAGCTGAATGTGTTGGGGCTGTCTGAGATTTATCCGGGACACCTAAATCGCCCACTTTTGCCTTATCCTTCGCTACCCAAACAGCTTTCGCTAGCGATGGCCAGTCTTCACCTAAGGGCGAGATACGTTGTCTGTGAGGCTTGCCCCAACCTAGAGATGTCCCATTTGGGGCTTGTTCTTCTGTCAACTGTATGTTGAATTTCACGTTGTCAGCATCAATTTCAATTGTCTGAGAAATCCTTGTGCTCGAGCTTGTCAGCACCTGTATGCGACCAAATAACATTTCCGTTTGATTTAAAGTTTTTTCATCAATGGCCACCAATGTACCAACCTGAGCTGCAATTTCTGCAAAGAACTTTTCGTACCAACAATGGAGAGGGGTGCCCCTCACTTGAATCCATATTAGTCGCGCCAACTTCCCATTTAATAATTTCCAAGGCCGCAGAGAATGAAGACATAATTTACTGACCACTGTGTGATCTGCCAATAATAGAGAGGTTTCCTCAACGGAAGCCAGTTTAATGAGGATTTCCCCTCCTTCAATTCTGACTGCACTGCAATTTTCGTAACCAGCCTCCGCCAAGATATGTTGTAGCGAAGAAATATCTAGCACCGGTGCAGGAATTCCAATTAGGCACCGATCTAGCCATTTGGCCTCAGCTGGATCCAGAGTAATCCTCACAGTATTCACTGGCTTGGGCGTGAGAGGTACCTCAACTGTTTTTTCCTTGACAGAATAATTCGTCCCTTCTTGAGCTGTTAGCGTCCCGGTGAGAGTGTTAGGCCTTGCGTCGCTAAATTTCAGCTGGTAAGAACCCACCCAGATTCCACTAAGGTTTCCTAGCAGCGAGGGGCTCACGAATGTCTTCAGAAAGCGCACAAAACCAAAACGGCTCCTAGAGAATGAAGAGGCTTTCGGGACGTGGACATCTGTAACCTTCCCATAGCCGGAAAAGACATGCCACATTTCCGATTTCTTCCACGATAACAGAAAATTCGTGAAGTAAAAAGAGACTGACTTTGGGCGCAGATTAGAGATGTAAGGAGAAAGAGCTCTCTCTTGATTCCCCTGAATGTCAGACTTCCGGAAGTCTTCCGCCTTACGTTTTTCGAACAGGGATCCCTTCAATTTCGTCTTCGTTTATAGCCAGATTCTCTATTTTGTCAGGTACTATCTTGCTTGAAGCTCCTGGGTCAAAAGTCGACCCCAAAAACGCTTTCAGAGGGGTCAGCACCATAGATCTGGGATTCAGAGTACCTCCAACCAGGACCAGCAGCCCCTCCCAGAGAGTACCCTACCGTCGAGCGCACCCGCACGATATAAAAAGGTACTCCGGTGAAGTAGTCCGGCGAAGAGGACTTGTAGCTCAGGCAGCGTCGCCGAAGAAGGAGCGTACGGAGAGCATTTTCAACTATTTTTATTAACGAATTAAAATGTTAAACGATCGTGGCTCTAATATATATTGAATTAAAATGTCGCCGAAGAAGAAGGAGCGTACGGGGAGGGGGGATTTATATTTTCTGCACATTATAATATATATTGAATTAGAGTGAAAAAATCATGGTACAGAGTTTTTGTCCAGCATGCAGCACGTCCACAGAGTTGACTTAGCTATGCGCAAAAAAGAGTTGAACCTCTAATTTCCATTTGCCATAACATAAACCGGATTTCAGATTTGGTTCATCATCTTCTACATCTATCATCACCCCCGCAGGATAGCAGGAAAAGAGAGTTTTCGAGGCCTGAGGGCCCCCATGACTGGTGTAGAATGAGGCTCTGGGAGAAGGCCGCCTGAGCTCTCAAGGACCACAACAGCCTCCAGCTGGCCAATGCCACCCCACGCACCGTCATCCGTAACCCTGATATTGAGAAGGCCATCATACGCGCCACGGCACACAACGGCCTCACCTTCGACCGTCGTTGCATCGACCGCGTCCGTGAATGGCTTGCCGTCTCTGTTAGATAGTGGATAAGTGGGGAGTTAATCATCACTTATCTGTGCAAGGAGTGATCCCTAAAATATAGGGATCACATCCTTATCAAGTGAGGATTTCTCTCCACTATCCCACGTTCTCTATAATTCATAGTCTATAAATCTGATGTAATCAAGAATACAATTGATATCGAATGAAAGAAAAACCTTTCGATACAAATCTAATATAACCATGATGGTAGAATTGACATTCATTACTGAATCTGATACAATATGCCAGAATTTCGGATTGTAGAATCCATTTGCAGTTGGCTTTTGCTCTCTTTAAGTTAATTAGAAAAGCTCGTGAATCTTGGCTTTTGCATCTTTCAAGTAGCTGACAAATGTTGAGACATTTTATATATACTGACCTAATCTTATACTGTCATGAATACAATAAAGATGGTTTGGAATTTATGAAACACCCATGAAAAGAAGTCGAGAAACTCTAACGTGTTTGTGTTTGGATAATTGCTCAAAAATCTTCAAAATCTCAAAACCAGCGAAGAAGATGGGCAGCCTGGAGTTTATGAAACGCCCTCTTGGCAGATCAGCCTGAAGTCATGGCGGATCAGCCAGTTCACCTCACGCTTCATCAGGACATGAAGCTTTCTCAGTACATGAGAAGCAGCAGATACCGCACAATCTGCTTTGATCGTGTGAATGTGTTTTAACTCCTTACTTAAAGAAGCGTGATTTTATAGTCCGCAGAGTTTGTAATTACATTTGCGCATTTTTGGTTTTAGATGTACAGTTGGATTTCATAGGAACACACGTGTATAAATTGCCAAAAACGATTGGCCAGTGTGCCCTAATTTTACAGCAATTCCAAAAGGAAATCTATTGTGTTCCGTTTCTTTTGCGCCTCTTTGAAGGCTCCGATTGGCCAGTGTGCCCTAATTTTACAGCAATTCCAAAAGGAAATCTATTAGCAAGATCAGTAGTTTGTGAATCTGAAAGATTCTTTATGGTATCGGAGCCTTGCATGAATGAAGCCAACGCATTCCTTGATGAACAACTACAGGTACACGGCTCGGATAGTCCGGGCACTCAACTGGTTGGAATCCATCTCAATGATACTAACTACCTCATCTGGAGAAGCGACGTGGAGTCGGCGTTGGAGGCAAAATTGAAGATCGGTATTGTAAACGGCTCCCTCGAAAAACCTGCAGCAAATACAAAACTTGATCTCAAGTGGAAGAGAGCAAATAGTCTTGTATGCTCATGGATAAAGGGGGCGATGAAACCTGATTTAAACCAAACCAAACCAAACCAAACATACCCAGTAAATTTCGCTCAGCAGGGTCTGGGGAGGGTGAGATGTACACAGTCATACCCCTATCTCAGAAGAGATAAGGAGACTGTTTCCTTAGAGACATCCGACTCGTAGATAAATGCGGAAAAAGGAAATATGTAGAATTAATTAATTAATTAATTAATACTAAATAAATAAATAATAACAATATAAATACAAATATACATATAAATAGGCAAATAAAAATAGAAATAACAGTAGATGATACATATATAGCTAAATCACTACAAAAATACATACATAAATAAATACCTAATTAAACAATAAACATATAAATATAGTCTAACCCTCTAATCCACACTACCTACATCGTAATAAGGCGTCTCCAACTCGTCCTATCAGATGTCATGTCCTTAGAGAGGTCTAATCCCCCTAAATCTAATCGAATTTGCTCCTCTCACGTCCTCCTAGGCCTCCCTCTCCCACGCCTTCCTTCAACTTGGAGCCCTTCAACTCTCCTGACGGGCTCGTTGACACGCCTTCTGCGTACATGTCCAAACCATCACAATCTTCCCTCTCTCAGTTTGGTACTGATAGATGCAATACCTAGTATATCCCTAAATGTTCCATTTGGGATCTTATCTAATAATGTACAACCACACATCCATCTTAACATTCTCATTTCCGTCACTTCAAACTTCTGCACATGTGACAGTCTCATAGCCCAACACTCTGACCCGTAGAGCATGGCCAGTCTTATAACTGTCTTATAAAATTTTCCCTTTAACTTCTGTGGAAAATTCTTATCTCATAACTCTCCAGTAGCCGGCCTCCATTTCATCCATCCGGCTTTGATGCGATGTATAGCATCTCCTTCAACACCTCCATCCTTTTGTATGACAGATCCCAGGTATTTGAAGTTATCCTTTTAAGGGAGTACTTGATTCGCAATCATAACTTCTGTTCCACTTTCCTCTGTTTCATTGGCAAAATTGCATGCCAAATACTCAGTTTTTGAGCGACTCAAGCGTAGTCCCTTGGCCTCTTACGTCACTCTCCAACGCTCCAACTTTGCACTAACCTCCTCCTTCGCCTCTGCCACTAACACAATATCATCTGCAAACAACATACACCATGGTACTTCTTCTTGTATGTCCCGAGAAAGTACATCCATAATCATCGCGAAAAGAAACGGACTCAGTGCTGACCCTTGGTGCAATCCTATATCCACTGGAAAGTACTTTGTTTCCCCCAATGGAGTCCGCACACTAGTCTTCGCACTCTCATATATATCCTTTATAGCCCGCACATACATCCATGGAACCTTCTTGGTTTCTAAACATTCCCAAATAACCTCTCTCGGTATAGAATTATACGTCTTCTCTATGTCTATAAAGACCATATGAAGACTTCGTTTACGTTCTCTATATCTCTCCATTAGCCGTCGGAGAAGATGGATTACTTCCATCGTCGACCTCCCGAGCATAAACCCAAATTGGTTCTCTTTCACGTGTACTTCTCTCCGCAGTCTGTGTTCGATAACTCTCTCCCATAATTTCATAGTATGACTCAGAAGCTTAATACCCCGATAATTACTCCATTGTTGCACGTCTCCCTTGTTCTTATAGAGTGGTACTACTACGCTACTTCTCCACTCCGCTGGCATCTTTCCCGTATGTAGGATGGTGTTAAAAAGAGTTTTTACCCACTTCACCCCTATTTTTCCTATGCACTTCCACACCTCAATCGGCATGTAATCCGTCCCCACCGCTTTCGCCGTTCCCATCTTGTAGCCCCCTTCACCTCCCCTACCAATATTCGTCTAACAAAGCACCGATTTTCTGGCCGGTGCACCAGCTCCCCATCCCCCAATATGCTACCATTGTCTTGTGCCTTGTTAAACAACTTGATGAAATATCTTTCCCACCTCTCTCTAATCTTCATCTCTGTCAAAAGAGCTTTCCCGGCCTCATTCTTTATATACTTTACGGTTTCAATATCCCTACTCCTTCGATCTCGGGTTTTTGCGAGCTTATACATACCTTGTGCACCCTCTTTAGTGTCCAATCTTCTATACATGTCCTCATACGCCTTACTTTTAGTTTCCGCCACCGCTCTTTTCGCCTCTAACTTTGCCTGCCGGTACGCCTCCTTTCGTTGCCCCTCTCCTCTTCTACCCTGGTTGCCATAAGTTGTTTAAATTTATCTTGCTTGGCTTTCAGTTTTGCATGTACCTCTTCACTCCACCAACATGCTTTCGTACTATTTCTCCCTTCGCCGGACGCAACCCCTAAGACTTGCTTAGCTGCTCTCCTAATGCTCGTTGCCATAGCTTATCACAAATGATCCGCACCACCCACACCATCCACCGTCTTAACCAGACATGCCGGGGCGACCATATCTCTGAAGGTTGTAGACGCCTCACCCTTAAGGTTCTTCCAAAGTAATCTCTCTCTACCTCTTTGTCTCTTCTCCCCTACCTTTCCTATAAAAGTGACATCCAACACCAAAAAATGATGTTGTGACGTCAATGATTTTTCCGGTAATACCGTACAGTTTGTACAACGACTCTTATCCCTTGACGCAAAAGGAAGAAGTCAATCTGTGTATTATGCCCTCCACATTGAAAGGTGATTAAGTGCACATCTTTTTTCTTAAAAATGTATTAACCACCATCAGTTTATGCACTGCTGCAAAGTCCAAGAGCTCCCAACCGCTGTCATTTATCAAACCAAACCCAAAACCCCCATGTACGCCTTGATACCCATACACCCCTACCCCAATATGGCCATTAAAATCACCACCTATGGCGATCTTTTGCTCCACAAGGATGCGGCTTACTACGGTATCTAACTTCTTCCATAAATCCCGCTTCTTTGTCTCACCTAGGCCCCCTTGAGTGCGTAACCGCAGACAATATTCACTACCTTCAATCCCACCACTATCTTTACCGCCATAAGTCTATCATCGCACCTCGTTCCCTCTACTACACAACCCTTGAATTTCTCCGATACCATGATTTCCACCCCATTCCTCCCGTTAACCAGCCAAGAGTACCATAATTTATACCCATTTACCTCTGTCGCCTCTCCCCCTTCCACTTTGTCTTCTGTAGACAAACCATATCCACTCTTCTCTTCCTCAGAACATCTACTAACTCTAAAAACTTCACTGCCAAGGTCCCCACATTCCAAATACCAAAGCGTAAACCGATGTACTGTATTCTCACCCTACCCTGTCCCCTTGTCACCGGACACGACCTCAGGTTACCATAATTAGTATGCGGGTCTATAATTCACTATTAACTATACCACGTCCAAAACAAAAAATATAGCGAACGGGTAAATAGGTAAGCAAGAACAAAAGCAATACACATATAAAAATAAAAACAAGGACCTATGAATAATATACAGGGACTTTACTTTGATGGGGTATGGTCGGACTCCATTCCTGCTGTGAAGCATGGAATTCGTTCTTGTTTTCTGAAACATTTTGAGGAGCCTGATTTAGTGCGACAACATCTTGTGTTTAATTGTGATTATATTTTATCGGCTGATGAAAATTTGCTGCTCACTTCATATTTTTTGGAGGCAGAAATATTTGAGACTTTATACTGTTGTTCGAGTCGAAAGAGCCCAGGTCCACACGGAATAAATTTCTATTTCCTTCAAATCCATTGGGAAACTGTTAAGAATGAGTATATTGCTTTCCTTCGAGAATTTCATCATACTGGGAGGTTTGTAAGGGGCTTGAATTCTACTTATATCATATTCGTAGCAAAGGTACTCTCTCCTTCTGAACTTGGGCATTATCGCCCTATATCTTTAGTTGGAAGTGCGTACAAATTGTTGTCAAAATTGCTCGACAACAGGATGCAAAAAATCATGGATAAGCTAATATCTCCCCAACAATTTGCATTTATTAAATGGGGACAAATCCAAGATGGAGTATTACTAGTGAATGAGCTTCTACATTATGCAACTAAATTGGGTAGCCCAACAAAAGGTGGATTTCGCCAAAGCCTTTGATTTAATAATTGGGAATATCTTTTCTTGATGATGCGGATTATGAGTTTTTGTGAAACATGGATTGGTTGGATAAAGACTTGTGTAACCACCTCTACAGGATCGGTTATTGTAAATGGTGCCTCTACAAGTATATTTAATTTTAAGAGGGGATTACGTCAAGGCAATCCATTATCTCCCATATTATTTGTGATTGCAACGGAAGGTTTAAATCTACTCCTCAAGAAAGGTGCATCTCATGCAGGGCTACGAGGTATTCAATGTGGTGATTTAATTAGACCAACTCACTTTATGCGGATGTCACTTTATTCTTTAGAGAGTGGGTGATATTTCTAATGTGAAAATCATGAAGGGGGTATTGCATTGATATGAATTAGTTTTGGGGCTACGTATCAACTTTAAAAAAAGTAGCATTCTATGTCTCAATCTCCCCCCGGATTTACAAAGGGAATGTGCTGATATTCTTCATTGTTCGACTCTATCAGTTCCATTTAATTATCTGGGTCTCTGGTGGGGTATAATCCAGGGGCTCGCTCTTTTTGGACAGACCTCACTTTTTCTATGAAAAATAAGACTGTGTCGTGGGAGAATTCTTACTTATCATTCGGGGGCCACATAACAATGATAAAGAGTGTCCTCACTAATATGCCTGTGTATCACTTCCCTTTATACAAAGCGCCACAATCTATCATTCAGTACATGATTAGAATATGCCGCAACTTCTTGTGGAAATCTCGATCGGAGTCGGTCCGTTCCATACCATGGAACACTTGGAATGCTATGTGTTGCAACAAGGTGGATGGAGGTCTTGGCTTTTTACACCATTGTTTCTTTAATATATCTTTATTAGCCAAGTGGGGTTGGCATTTGAAAAGTGTTAATTCATCCCTTTGGTCTGATCACTACAAAATATTTTGGTAATCGTTTACCTTGTGCGGATTCGGATGATTTGTATAATACAAGCTGAGTTCTCATTGGTGGAGGGACTTAAGAAAAACAATGTCATGATGGATGATTTTGTGATAGATTACATAGAGTGATGGGAGATGGGACAAGAACTCGTTTTTTGGAGGATGATTGGCTTGGAACTGGGAAACTTTCTTGTCGAGATAGGCGCTTGTATTCCAAAGAGGCTGACAAGGGAGTTTGGGTGTCAGATAAATGGAGAAATGTAGATGGGCATTGGTCGTTGTTGTGGAGTTGGCGTAGGGCCCTAAGTAGAAGGGAGGTGGAATTGGTGTAACATTAATCTTGAGCTAGATATTTATTTTCAGACTGGTGGAAATGATGTGTGGATATGGACCAATCCAGAAAACGGTAAGTACACAATACGTAGCGACTATCTAGCCATGATCTCTGCCCGTTAGGACCCAATACCTGCTGCACCATTCTTGGCGGACATTTAGGGAAAGGAGATGTCGTACAAGGTCTCGGCCTTCTGCTGGAATTTTTCACAATTAAGGTTACCTACGATGGATAACCTCTTGATCTATTGTATAAACCTCTTGGCGCAAGAATGTCTTTGTGCTTTTTGCGGGAATGAGATGGAAGACGTCCCGTATTTGTTTCATGCTTGTGACTGTTCTTATGTTGTTTGGGCATATATTTATAGGTGGTTAGGACAGGAGTATGTAGGGCATAAACTTCCCCTCCTATACTTCCAGGCACACATGGGGGTCGCTCCGCAACGTTCAGTGCATCTCCTGTGGAAGTCCATTTGGCATTGTACAGTGTGGACCTTATGGAACATGCGGAATGAGGCGAGATTCCAACAAAAACCTTTTGTCTTGGAAACAGTCATGGAAAGAATCCAAGTTCAGACGTGGTATTGGTACACAACGTTTGAAAAGGCACC
>JAOWBN010182949.1:0-16742 GCA_028565015.1 Pinguicula moranensis
TCTACATCATGCTGCTAAAAGAGGCCTTGATCAGATGGTGAAATTACTTCTTGCACATGGAGGTGAGCTTGAACTGACTTTGGAAATCATGTCTTGAATTGTGGAAGGTTATGAAATTGTTTGTTTGTTTGTGTAAGTGGATTAACTATTTTCTACTGGAAATTTCAGCAAACCCGTTAGTAATGAATGACGATTGCCAAACTCCTCTTGATGTTGCTAGGGCCAAGGGGTATAATAATGTTGTCCGAGCTATTGAGGTATCTCTCACTGATGATCACTATTTTCTGTAGCAAGTGTCATATTGTCGTGAAGGTAAATTGTATATTGTTGTCCATCTGACTAAAAGTTTTCCTTTTTTGTTATGATGCTTAGGGACATGTGTGCTTATTCTCTGGTTGGCTGAGGGAACTTTATGGACCGGGCTTCCTGGATCTTCTGGCTCCTCAATTGCTTTCAAGAAAAGTGTGAGTGCATGGACAAATTACCCTGTGCCATGCTGCATGGTCCTTCTGTCAGTTCCTTGCTTCATAGTTGTTCAATATTTTTCAAAGAGTCATAGGACACTGTTGCTTCTCCTTGTTTGTTATTAAATTTGTTGTATGAAGCTGTTGTTTCCTAAACCAGTTCATCAGTCTTCTTCTGTTGCCCTTCTGTTGTGTGTTGTCTGCTGAAAAATTCTGTAAACCCATACAGATGGGTGGTCATTTTGCCTTGTGGTTCACGAAATCTTTGGAGGCCTTTAAAGCTGGAGCTTGCATTATACGCTGGTGCACAGGTGACTTGAAACTAGTATTTCATTTAGTCATTTGGTGTTGTTGCCAGTGAAAGTTATTTTCTAAAATAACATGCCAATGTTTTTGCATAGATCTGTCATATATATAATTATTTCCCTTGTACACTCTTAGACGTGCACATGAGTATACACCCAAGCATATACATCATGTAGAGAACTATATTGCTTGGAAATGTTAATGTTTTTCTTTTAATTCTCTAACTTAATTATGTTTATGCTCGTTGAAAATTGTTCTTGTATTTGAACTTTTCACCAGGATGCCCAACCACGCACAATTGTTCCACTGTGGAAGTCCAATTTAGGGGAACCAAATTTTAACCAGCCCAATCCAGCAGTAATTATATCTGATGTTTCAAGAAGTAATTTCTCAACTTCATTAGAAGCGTGTAGTAGTTTGGTAATATCTCTTTATCTTTATGCATAGTCTCCCGACGCTGGAGGAGAAGGCAAGTCAAAGTCCTCCCAAGAGGCAAGGCACAAGTATTTAATCTTGGACTTTTGGCCATTGGTAAACTTTGGAAAGAAAACAAAAGAAAATGAAAAAAATTAAGTTGTTTCAGGACTTGCAGTGAGAAAATGAGAGAACCCTTTCTCCTAGATGCAGAAAGGAGAGATATGATAGTGATTAATAGCTGCATTGCTGCACATGTATTTCTTAGTTTAACTTCATCTTTTCTCCGGTTGTGCAGGTACACAAATTAAACTTGCACCTGTGAGTGAAGCTGAAAAGCAGCATTTACAGAGATTCTGCAATGCATGTAAAGGAATTCCTCAGGTGCGGAATATTATTCTGGCTAAAATATCATGAACGCTGTTTTAGGGAGATGATGAAATGCCTGTTTATAATAATGTACTTGAGCCTAGCCAACAACATCTTCGGAAATTCTAAATGTTGGTTCAGATTTTGCTGTCCGCAGTTCTTTGAGATATCCATGATACTTCTGTGATGCTTGAAGTTGGGAAAAAAAATTTGTTACTAAGCCATTCTAAGTTCAGGATAAGGATTGATTGGCAACTTTAACTGAATATATGGCTGCCTTTTCAGATTTAGCTGCTGCTCTCTCTTTGGTAGCTCTTAATGGTTTCTATTTGTTTTGGTGAGAAAATAGGTGACCCATCCATCATTTCCATTCAATAACCCTGTCCAGACTGCTCCAGAGAATGCCCCAGTAGCTACGGAAGATGAAGATTTAGCCATGGCATTAAATGCCTCTGTTCTGTCTGCTCCGTATGAGAGAGCACCTCAATTAGATGCATCAACAAGTTCTGCCAGCTCTGCAAATAGCTCAACTCGCGATGAGAAGCAACCGAGTATGTCACCAACTAGCCACAAGTCAAATTTAAGCAAATGTGAAGTGCAAGAGGCTGGTCCATCTGTTAATCCAGCTCAGCATTTACCAACTGGCAACATCATTCCTTTGCCATCTGATACCATTGAGAATTCTTCGGCACTCCCTATTCCTTCCGCGCCTCCCATTAGGGATCTTCCTATAGATGATGGTCCAGTTCACTATCCATCAATTGACACAAGCCCCATTGATTGGTCTTCACCTAGCGTAGAAGAGATATCTAGTGGCACAAATGGAAAGCAAGAAGATAGCGATTCTTCATCTTGTACTATATGTCTTGATGCTCCACTTGAAGGAGCTTGCATCCCTTGTGGCCATATGGCGGGATGCATGTCTTGCTTGAATGAAATTAAAGAGAAAAGGTGGGGCTGCCCTGTATGCCGCTCCAATATTGATCAGGTGATACGCATTTATGCTGCTTAGTATGCCGGTTGTGGAGAAACCCTTTGTGCAGGTGAGTTTCTTAATCCAGTTTGTCCTTTTATTTCCCTAATTTCGCTGCTTGCCAGTGCTCCTCATCAGTAGTACCTGAGTTGCTTGTGATGAGACTTTTCTCTGCAATGTAACTGATTCGTTGTATTGAAAAATCCTTCTGCAGATGAGCAAGCAAACTACTTCGCCGGCATGTATTTCATCCTGTAATGCAGCGTGTGAAACTAAATTGGTGCTCATATGTTATTCTTGTATCAGTGTGTTCGAATTCCAAGTGTATCATTCTATCTATGTTCAGTTTTGGCAAGTGTAAAATATTAGAAAAGAGAGCCTTCTCGATAAATGTCAATGGAGAAACTTGACTAGCCCAGCGATGCCAAAACAGTCCGTACTGCATCCCGCCCACGAAAGTTGCGGTTGCTAAAATTTATACCGCGAATCGCCCGCTAATGTCAATGGAGAAACTTGACTAGCCCAGCTGTTACCGCACCGCGAAACGTTGGCGGTGCAGTGCGGTGCGGGTGTTACCCACATAGTAAAAAAGTGTTACTCGCGTCCCGTCCGCTAACAAATGCGGGTACAAAAATAGTGCCCGCGTTGGCCTGCTATGCGGGTGCGGGCGGAGTGGAATTTATCGCAACCGCTACCAAGGGCTAGACCAGACTATGTGATGTTGAAAGGCAGTTTTTTTTTGTTTGACAGCTAGTATCCAACTATTTCTCTCACTAGTCCACAGGGATTAGCTCAATCATAAAATCGGAGTATGGCCCCAACTTAGATATTATTGCATATACAGAATTTGTATATATTTTATTTTTATTTTTATTACTTTCACTGTTTAAATAAAATAACTATTTGGAAAAAGGCTGAAAATAGGTTGACCAGTTGAGAAAGAAATGATTTTAATTTTTAGCTTAAACTTTTCATGATTAATTTCGAATTAAGTCTTAATCGGATTTGTTTGTACGGAGTAAGGGTGAACAAAAATTTCGGCGTATCGGTGAAAATTGATACCGATCTGATAGCAATATTAAACATTGATATATTCCTAATTTTTTTTATTTTTGATATGTTTCAAAATAATATACTGTTGCACTACAATATTTTTCTTTATATATAATATATCAAACGACATTGTCTTATGTCATGTAAACAAAAAATATGTATCGTTGTACTATCATTTTAGATGCTTATTTCTTTTCTTTTTTTATTATTAAAAAATTATGTTTTATAATTTAATTCGAAGTAATAAATAAATTATTAAAAAAATTAATTTCTTAATAACAAAGTAATAAAAAATAATAAACATTCATCATTATAATCTCATGTTTTAACAATCTCTTTAGGATAGGGGTCTTTAGGATAGGGGTATGATTACGTACATTTTATCCTTCTCATACCCTGCCTTGGTCGGGATATAGTGAATATGTTTAGTTTGGTTTATTATAATCTCACGTATAGTAGGCGTTCAGTTAAAAAAAAAACAGTTTAATTTCGGGTAATATTCAGCCATCACCTCAACTTTCCACCACCGCCATGTCCTATAGATAGGACTAGTTGGAAGAAGTCGGCTAGCCGAGAACTTCTGCCTGCTATTATGAGCCTAAACCCGGAAGAGAACTAGAGAAGACTGAAGACGTAGCTGCTGCTTGCTGATCTAAAAACCCGCAGCTGATCCTGCAAGTGCAAAAAAGATGTGAAGTATTATCAATTTCTTGCCTGCATAATTTTTCGAATTGAGAAGTATTCGGATTTTGGGTTTAGGCATTTTGATTGGAGCTAAATTAGCATTTTGATTGAGAAGTGTTTGGATTTAGAGTATGGATTTTGCATTGTTCAGACAATTGTTCTCCATGGATCGTGGGCGAAGAATTTAATGAATTTAAATAAAGGGACACCACATTAATTGGTATAAAAAATTTTGAGGATAAAAGCCCAAAATCATGAGACCTTTGTCTCAAAATGGACAATATCATATCAATGATGGATTTTTTTGTTCCATCTCTGCGGGAGTGGGCGGTTGGTGAAATCTTTTTCTGTTGAATTCTTGGCACAATAAACATGAAAAATAAAGAACTAAATGAAGATCTTGTATGATACTCATAACTAGGATGTGCATTGTTCAGTATTCCATTACTCTTTAACCAATAATGATCATGATTCTTTAAATTCTTACATTATTTTTAAAGTTATATTCATAGACAATGGTTGGGGTAGGAAGGCCAAAAAATAGTTTACAAAAATATTCAATGAAGTCATTGGTTTGGCAATTTTCTACTTTCCCAAAAAAATGGTTAAGCTTAGAGAAGATATTACAAATCAATTTATTAGAGAATATGGTAGTAATTATTTTAAATAGCTATAAATAATTAGAATTTAGAAGTGTTTGACAAATAGTTGACGATTAGAGCTTATTAAAGGGGGGTTTTGCGCAGACCCTCTTATGCTTATAGTTGGATTATAATAATTTTTTTTTGAAAAAATGAATAGTTATTTTTTGAAAAAAGGTGCTTATAATTGGATTATAATTTTAAGAAGGTTGCGCAAAACAGGACCTAAATTCACTAACAGAGGATTATATTGCTGTAAAAAAATGTCTTGCAATAAAGTGGAACGGTTTCTAAACTTGAACTTATTCTGTTAGGCTTAAAAGCCAGGGAATTAGTGCTAAAGGTTCAGAGAACTGAAGATAATAACCTGTTTGTAAAATCAGGATCTAGCTCTAAATGAGAAAATAATAACTCACAGAACCAAAAGAACATCTCTAAGAACAAAACAGGAAAATGCAATAAACCAAAAGAAACTAGAAAATGCCACCATTTGCTATAAAGTAGGTCACCTTAAGAAGAATTTTTTTCAGTTACAAAATGAACAAAAACAGAATCAGAAACAAAATGACTGATTTAACTAATATTTCTGAGGTTTTATGTGTGACAGATTCTGAAGGCATGTTTGATGTTGTTGATGTCCTTGTTTTGTTAATGACTTGAACTTGAATTAGTAAATGTGGCTGAACAAGAGAATTCTTCTGATGTGGTTTGTGTTTCTGAAGTTTTGCATGTCTTAGGAAGTGTTTTTGCGACTCACTATTTCAAGCACACAGAAAGTTTCTGAGTGGATCTTGGACACATAATGCAAATTTCATATGATAGAATTTGGTAAAAATTATATTATATTTAGAATTAGTACATGAGTTTATATAGATACAAGATCAATCTTGGAAAATAAATTAAACTATAAAGACTATTCTGGAATATGGGCTTAGACCCATCTTCCAACACTCCCCTCAAGTTGGGGCGAAGATATCCACGAGGTCGAGCCTGTGAATGGACTGCCATAAGAGTCCTGGGCCAATGGACTTGGTGAACATATAAGTTGTCTGATCTCGCGAGATGACAAACTTCGGGGATATGGTTTTTTATTGAACTTTCTCATGAATAAAGTGAATATAAACCTTAATATGTTTTGTTCTCTAATAAAGAACGGAGTCGGAGGATAGCATAGCAACAAACTTATTATCACAGAACATAGTGGAAGAGTTTATGACTGGAAAACCCGACTCTTGAAGAATGGAACAAAGGCATAGTATTTCACACGTCCCTTGTGCCATAGCCTGGTACTCAACTTCAGCAGAAGATTGTGAGACAACTGATTGTTTTTTACTCTTCCATAAGATAAGGTGATTCCCACAAAAGGTGCACAAGCCTGAAGTATAACGATGATCATTTTTCGATCTAGCATAATAAACATCTGTAAGTAGGATAGTTTGAACTGAGCTCCTTATTCAAAGAAGAGGCCGAGACTATGACGTGATTTTAGATACCAAAGAAAATAATAAGTTGCATCCAGATGTGTTGTTCTCAGTGAGTGCATGAACTGACTTACAACACTAATTGCAAACGTGATATTCAGTCTTGTGTTTGTCAGATAGATAAGACGACCCACAAGTCATTGATACACTGACGGATTTGGAAATAATTCTTCCCTATCTATAGACAACTTTTGATTCAGATCCATAGTAGTAGAGGCAGGCCTACACCCAAGCTTTCTAGTGTCCTGAACTAGGTCAAGTGTGTACTTTCGTTGGGAAACTGAGATAATGATATATTGATCTCGAGAATTACGGCAAGTAAAGCAGATATGTTCAAAATGACATCAAGTGAAACCTAAAGTAATTACTACATCGCTAATGCGACCAAACCACGCACGAGGTCCCTTTCACAAATGCATTCTTGACATCCAGTTGATACAAGGGTCATGAATAAGGAGCAGCAAATGAGATAATAAGTCTAATAGCAGTGAGTTTAGCCACAGGTGCAAAAGTCGTCTCAAAATCCTTAACGGGAGCCTGAGTTAGCCACAAGCCAAGATTTATACCTATCAATTGTACCATCTGCCAAATATTTTACATTGAACACCCATTTGCAACCTACAATCCGTTCCCTGCAGCCTACAGTCCGTTCCCCATGGCAAAAGTCCGTAAATTCCCATGTCTGATTGTGCTAAAGAGTATCCATTTTAGTTTTCATAGCAGCTACCCATTGAGGATTTTGAAGTGCTTCATGGACATACTGGGGTATAGAAACCGAGTCAATTGCACTTATGAAAGAATGATGGGATTTTGACAGACCCTGATAAGAGATATACATGGAAATAAAGTGATCAGTACAACATGTAAAAGTCAAGCAATCAAGGGGTCTCTTGTCACGGGTAGGATATATTGGGGGAAACAATAGCAAGAGATGTAGGAAATGGAGAAGAAAGTGATACAGTACCTGAATCCAATGAAGACTCTAACGAGGGTGCAGTGGAGTATGGCCGCCAAGAATATGTTAGAATGGGATGCAGATCTGGAGGAGTTGGATCCGTGGGAACAGATGGTGGATCAAAAATTGGAATAATATGAGGAATAATGGGCAGGTCTTCTACAACAAATTGAACGGGGGCTTGCAGAGACGAAGTAGAACATTGGAAATAAGGAATGATCTCCAAAAATGTAATATCCAAAGAGTGATAAAAGTGGAGAGTGATAGGATTATAACATCGATAGCCTTTGGACATAGACGAATACCCCACAAAGACATGACGAATAGCCTTGTCATCAAGTTTAGTACCGGTAGGACTTCTATTTTGAACAAAACAAGTACACCTAAACACCCGAGGCACAAGAAGAAAAAAAACGCTACCTGGTTTAAGAATATGTAGGGGAGCCTGACCATGTAGTACTCGACTAGCAGTTATATTAATAAGAAACGTTGTGATGGTTCTTATGTTCTACCACACCATTCAGTTCAAGAATATAGGGATATGTAAGTTGTTAAAGATTGCCAGATTTGTTAAGTTCGGCCCTGAATTCATTTGAGATATACCCCTACCATTATCAGCTCGAATGTTACATACCACAGTATGAAATTGAGTTTTAACCATTTGCAAAAAGATTCAAAAAATGATAAACCTAGGTGCAATGCGTATAATCATTTATGAATGTAACATAATACCAATGTTTTGAGAAGGAGGTGACCAGTGAAGGTCCCCAAATACCAAAATGAATTAGATCAAATGCATTGGGTGCTCGGTGCATACGAGGAATATAAGATACGCCGGCATGCTTAGACAATTCACAAACCACACAACGAAAATCAGAACTCTTTCAAGCTTTATGCAAAAAAAGAAATAATCAACATAGATATTGAAAGTTTGCATGGCCAAGATGCGCATGCCACAATTCGAATGTTTGTGTAGAAAATACACAATTACTAGAGTCGGACAAACAGAAGAAAATGAAGAGACACTAGCTTGCAATGAGGAAGACATTTTTTTATGACAAACGATCATCAAAATAGTAGAGGCCACCACACTTATGACCCTTGCCAAAAATCTCCTTTGTATTTAGGTTCTGCAAATAATATGAAAAGCCAGGAACACAACAACACAATTATGCTCTTTAGCAAATCGATAAACAGATAGAAGGTTAAATGCAAAATTAGGAACATAATAAACAGACGAGAGACAGATTTGAGGAGACAACTAAGCATTACCCTGGCATTTGATGGTTATAGAAGACCCATAATCAATACGGACAAACTCATTGATGGATGTAAGTTGGGAAATAAAAGTAGATAACTCATCAGTCATATGATTTTTTTCTCCCAAATCTAGAATTCAAGCATGATATGTGGACATACTATGAAAGGCAGTATGAGTACCACCGCAACACCAACAGCCATGGGACCTAAGACGAAGAGGAAGCTATCATTTTGAGGTGTGCTAGAAGCTGGGACATCTAGGACTGAATTTGTCTGAAAATTCGACGTAGTAATACTATCAACAACATTTTCAACAACTGTTCCCAATCGTGGAGCTCCCCTACTGCGTCCAGCCCCTCGACCAGTCGCACAGGTTCAACCAAATTCCTTCATTAACTCTGGATGATGTGAAAAACAATGATCATAGTCTGACCTTATTTGGAACAATGCTCGTAATAGAGGCTAGTAGACCGTTGGCCGGAAGGTACAACAAATGCCATTTGATCAGAAGCCTACAAGTGAGAGGGCCCAAAAACCATAGTAGGTGGAGAAAGAAGATCACACCGTCATTCATTCCCTTCTATTATAGCAAATGCATCAAAAAAAGTGGGTATAGGTGTGGTATTTAGAATCTGAGTTCGAAGAGACTCAAATGTGGGCTTCATGTCCATCAAAAATCGATATGTCCAGCACCGATCCAGGCATTTTGATTCGACCTTGCCACATTTGGTGCACAAGAAATCACTCAGAGGCTCATACTGCGATAGTTCCTCCCAACATCTAAGTAAATAACCAAAGAAGTCAGCACATATATTCCCAAAGACACCTAGGATGCACAACTGATATCCTAGTGAAGTTCAAAGATCCTAGAATCATTGCATGCATGCACATAAATCCTATTAAGACTAGCCTAGAGACTAGATACCGTCTTATAAAACATGAAAATATCTTAGATTGATGATTCCATGGAGTTGAACATCCACACTAGGATCACAAATTATCAACACACCAATCTTCATATGCCTTCACATCAGATTTTTCCGGGGGGTTCTTAACATCAAGAAGCCAACTCAGCTTTTGTTTGCCCTCCAAAATTATTCAAGACTATTAGACCATGCATGAAAATTCTTCCAACTCAACAGAACACTAGTCACACATTGTGCCATTGTGTGTGCGACAGATAAATCTATATGAGATTCAGTGGGCTTCTCCGTTGAAGTATCATTCAAAGAATCTACCATGATGGTACACAAATAGAATGATCACGGGAACAAAGGAAAAGATTTTTTTGTGAAATTGTTTATATTTTAAAGAAACTGACTATTGGTGCAAAATTGTGATTGTCTATATATCTAATGAGTATATTAGATCAAACAAGATCAAACCTTACCCACTTTGCTCAAACCAAATTTTTTTTACCCCCCTCACTTAATTTTTTGACTTTGCCCTTTCCATGTGATGCAGCCACATCCCCTTAAATTTTTAAGAAATAAATCTTCTATGTATATCCGTAGATGTACGGGAGAGCTTCAGAAGATTTGGAAAATTGAAATGTTCTGCTAGGACACGATCACTGTTTTTTATGAATAAGATGGAGACTATTCTTTCTGTAGATTTAATTTAGAATGGATCTAATAGTTAAACTAAATACGAATGAATCATACCTTTAATAAGAAAAATATAGAACCATAATGTTCCAACTGATTATATCACGAACACGAACTAGAAGTCTCCCTGTAATCAACATACTCAAATATCTATATTTACATATGATAAGGCAGCAATTCAAGAGAAACTATATATATGTTTCTGGGTCTCAACACATGAGAATAAAAAAACTGGAGTGAGTCAATAGGCGCACTGAACTCCCAATTTATAGGGAGGGAGGTTTAGTAATTAACGTATAATTACATAATTGATCCTAAACCTAATTTACTACCCTAATTAGAATTCTTAACATTAGGTAATTAACAAATAATTTTCTTAATTAATTCTATTATACTTAGTTATAAATTTTGTATAACAGCTTTCACTTGGCTACAAAAGTTGTATTACAAACTACAGTTTTCAAAATCTTTCATACTTCATATGAGAAATGAGTCGGGCGACCATAAAGTAATTAGTAGTGTCATATTAAGCCCCTGTTTTGTGCAGCCCTCTTAAAATTATAATTGGCTTATAAGCACATTTTTTTCAAAAAATAACTCCTCATTCTTTGAAAAAAAGGTGCTTATAAGCCAATTATAAGCATAAGAAGGCTGCACAAAACATCCCCTAAGTCATCATCTAACTAACGACACTTTCAATGCGACGATATCTCAAATCTTCTTTGCAATACCGATAGCAACGTATACTTAATGTAACCACCATGAACCCTAAACCTCTATATTCAACAACCGCCTGGGAATGTGAATCCTTGACATAGAGGTTCAATTCAATTCTTATCTTTGCTGATGTACAAACAAAAGGTTACGATGAATAGAAGGAACATGAAAGAAATTGCACAAAAGAAAAGGAAGGAAAATCTATGGACCGACCCCTTTTTCCCCATTGCATTTTTACAACCTAATCAATATGGTGAAGCTAGGCAAATTGTTCCCTAGACACTAATGATCATCCATATCAACTCGATTACTTTCCTAGCATGGTCTGCTGGATTATATAGATCCTAGCCATTGGATGATATACTAAAGTAGCAACATTAAGCCTCAACTTCAAGCCATAACTCTAAGTCAGATAGTAACATCAAAGTGGACAAACGTATGTCATGTGATCACACGATGACAATCAGAACATTTTTTTGTCATTTTTACGACAGTCGTTCTGTAGAAAACACAGTATGATATGTGTGTCATGGTATGACTCTCACTTAGGTGGGCATGTCACTTACTTTTGCCATGCGAATCGTAATCATTGATAAATAGAATTAGTTTTTATCCTCTACATTCATTTTTAAAGCTTTAATGTGAAAATTCAGATATTTCACATTTGATTCACTTAAAATCTCATTTCAGACCTACTGAAGCAACTGTCCAGAATATTTATCAGTCTCATCCTTCATGCTGCACAAGCATAAGGGCAATTTTTCGTGTAATAGGGGCAATCATTAAGCTTTTGTGACATTTATTGTGCCTTATTAATTTCATTTCATAATCCTTCATGCTACACAAGTGTATTGTTCAAATGAAAGAAAACGTCAATTTCATTTCATAATCAATTGTTACAAAAAGATGTCCTTATCATTTACAAGATGTGATCAAACCCTACGTAATTCTAAACTCATGACATGAGCTCTAAATACATATCTAGGAATGAGTTCATTCATTGGATCAACAATCATCTTGTCGGTAGGGATATACTTGATACTTATTTTCACTTTGTTGACAGTGTCTCGAACAAAGTGGTAGTGTCTCTTGATATACTTTGTCTTCCTATGGAATTTTGAATTCTTAGCCAATTAAATTGCTATAGTATTGTCACAGTTCAACTCTACAAGATCACAGGAAGCTTCTGAGCCAGAGCGCCTCTTGCACGGCTACGCTGCACGTGACATATTCTCTTCCATGGTTTACAAAGTGATAAAGCCTTGCTCCTTGCTATACCAAGATATACCTTCTCCACCAAGAATGAAGGCATATCCAGAAGTTGACTTGGACTCGTCTAGGTCGCCTTCCCAATCAGCATCAGTAAATCCCTTTATACGCAGGTTTTCCCCTTGATAACATAGGACTAGATCGGTCATTCCATGAAGGTAACAAAATATCATCTAAGATTTTGTTTATATATGCCTGTTGGAACAAACCCAATATTATCTTAGAACAATTTCTGCATATCTCTATGCTTAGGGCAAACCTAGCCTCACCCATATTCTTCATCTCGAAGACGGAAGATAGTCATTGCTTAGTAGCATTGATTATTCTTATGTTGTTTCTAGCCAGTAATATGTCATCGACATATAAGGAAAGAAACATGATTCATTCTTTTGTCTTTAGGACATACACGCCATGATTTTCATCTATCATGGTGATGCTATACGAAGTAATGGCCTCATAAAATTTGAATTAGTAGAGTCTGGAAGACTGTTTAAATCCATTTATAGATATTTTAAGACGACATACCTTGTTATCTTGACCTAATGATACGAACCACAAGTTGATCCATGCAGATCACTTCCTCAAGTGTTCCATTGAGGAATACAGTCTTTACGTCCATTTTGAATGGTTCAAGATTCAAATGAGCAATCAGGGCTAGAAGTAGGTGAATAGAGATAATCCTCACCACAAGCAAAAATGTCTCTTCATAGTCTATATCCTCGATTTAGGTAAAACCTTTCATCATGAATCAGACTTTGAACTTTTTTGATTGATCCATCCGCACCTCACTTAACCTTGAATCACTTGCATCCAATTTATTTTCGGCGATGTGGCGGATAAACATGTTTACAAACCTCGTTTGTTTGCATCGAGTCAATTTCATCCTTCATGACACTTATCCATTTATCTCTATCGGGTGAGTCCATAGCCTCTTGATAAGATGTGGACTCTTCTACTTCCAAAGAAGCGCAGAATAATACGTTTTTCTCAATCTAAAAGTATCATCGAGGAATTCTTCCGTGTTTAATCCTTCAGATAATCGAATTTTCTACTTGCCTAGTTGGGGGTCAGTTCCAACTAGTCCTTTGGCTCATGGGGTTGATGGTGTGATAAAGGATACTCCCACTAACCCTATGATTTGTGGGCCTAGTTATCATTGCCTAGATTTTGAGAACTGGTCTCGTTTTCAGGCATGAAATTTTGAGGACTTACCTTTCTTTCATGTTGATCCTCATTTTCGTTAAGCATGAAGTGTGGAGGACTTACCTCTCTTTCGTGTTGGCCCTCATGTGGCAACATCCCACCTCGAATAGGTAGGATTACACTATTCTTGGTGGTTTTAGTGAAACATATTCTCTCTCACACCAAGAGATAGTGACGAGTCTTGTTACAACTCATACAACTGATCATCCTGTTTTATTTCTCCGATATCTGGGAACTGATCCTCAAGAAATTTGACATTGCGATTGTCAATTTCAGCCATGCCCACATTTGGGTGTTCACCGAATATTACATATCCTTTTTAATGTTAGGAGTCTCAAATAAGCATCCTCTTGGTTGCTCTTGGACCAAGTTATCAACGCTGATGGGTTGGGTTGTGCACATAGCCGCCAAACCCCATGGTCACATATGGTCAAAGATTAGCTTCCTTTCATTCCATAACTCATATGGAGTTGTGGGCACACTTTTGCTTGGTAATCTATTGAGGATGTATGTTTTCGTGAGCAGCACATCTCTCCAAAAGTTAATGGATATGTTGGTTTGCGCCATCATAGACCTAACCATATTAAGCAGGGTGCAATTCCTACGTTCTACAACACCGTTTGTTTGCGGGGTATAAGAAATAGTAAGTTGTCTTACTATGCCCTTTTCATCACGTATAACAATTTGATTTTCTTTTAACACATAGTTAAAGAAATTTTTTTGAAACTATCAAAAGAATCTGAATTGGTTCAGATGGGATTCTTAACTGATTCGGTAAGCACACAGGTAGATGGTCGATACTCAATGTCCATATCAGGGACCAACCTCCTAGATAGTGCTGTCATTTCTCGTGAAGAGCCCAGATTTCTAGTGGGGCCATAAAGGTCACTCTTAAAAACTAGTCATAGACAATCCCTCACAAGCACGATTAATGCTGATTTTTTTATATTCAAAATAATCATAGTAATATGATTTTAATTGTCATAATTGAATTATTAACACATAGCTAATAATTAATTGTTCATTAATTTTATTTGCTGTAAACATATTTTCTAATAAAAATAATTCTTAATTCACATAAGCATGCTTAAAATTAAAATTGCACATAGCATATTATTCCTAATCATGCATGCTAAGAATTAAATTGCACTAGCAAATTAAAAAATTTAATTGTAATTAGCAAATAAAAACAAATAATTTCTAATCATGCATATTTGATAATTTATTTAAAATTTAATTGCACATAGCAAATAAATATTTAAAATTTGCATGTAGGCATTAATTTTAATTTTATCTAACAAATAAACAAAATTTTCCATGATAATATTTTTATCGTATATTAGGATAATTCCTAATATTGATAATACCTAGTATATTAAGATATTTTCAAATCCAAATTTGTATCCTAATCACATATATTAGAATAATTAGTATGTACATGTTAACAAATAACATAATAGATTAGCAATCAAAACAATTTAATATTAACTCTTTCAGTTATGTACACGTCTCCACAATTGATTCATAATAAAGAATTCATGTTTTCTAAACTATTTCGGATTATGTACAAATTCAGATTACGTAAAAAATTCAGATTAAGAAACGAATTCTATACTAATTCTAAAATATAAAAATAAACCGTAAAAATTCTTAATTCAAACTAAGAAACAAATTCTTAATTTCTTAGTTTTTAGAATTAATCTTCCAAAGTTTCGATAATTATTGAAACGTATTCATAATTATCGACTAACAAATTGTCAGCCATATTCTTGTTTTGATAATTGTTTTGGTTACTGTTCCTCAAGTGTTCCATCTTGTTTACATAAGAATCAAGATTTTCAACCGTTAAGAATTCATTCTTACAGGAACCGTGAGAAACAAAATAGAAGAAATGTAAGAAACAAAAACGTAATGATTGCTTACGATTTTGAATTTAAAAGAACAAATTTGTTAGAAACAAAATAGAAGAAATGTAAGAAACAAAAACGTAATGATTGCTTACGATTTTGAATTTAAAAGAACAAATTAACAAATGATCATTGGAGTATAATCAATAACCAACACATCAGATTAGTTAGGGGATTAATTATAAAACAAAATGAATCAGATACCGGAATCTAGCTCTGACAACATTGTAGATCCAATTAAGAACAAATCTAATAGTTCAACTAAACACGAACAAATTATACCTTTAATGCGGAAGCGTATAGCACCATAATGTTTCGGCTGATTATATCACGAATACGAATCGAGAGTCTACCAGAGTCTCCTTGTAATCTAAATACTCAGATCTCCGCCTTTACAGATAATAATGAAGCAATTTTGAGAGAAACTGTATGTGCCAGTTTGGTAGCAAGACAAATTTAATCCTCCTAAAAGTATTACTTCGTCCTTCCTGTTTGATTGTGTAATACCCCTTTTGTTTGGTGCACACCGTTTCATTATGTCAGGATTGCATATGAAGTTGTATTTGTTTAATATATTGTTTGGTAATGAGGATTAAAACGTATTTTCTATGCCACATCATCAATTCATGTTAAATGTTCATTTTACCTTTTTCTTGCCCCTATATAAATCAGTGAGAAGTTATAAAATTTATTTCAAATTCATGTGGATTGAGTTTCCAATTTCTTGAATTCCCAATCTTTAACAAATATTTGAAAACACATGAAATGAACATGTAAATACAACAAGAAGCGATATCATCAATAGAGTTCTTCTCAAACCACCATAGTTTCTGAATACACACAAAGCACACGGTCACCATTCACCACCCAAACACAAACTCAAACTCAAGAGTTGCGGTGGTTTAATTTGCAGAGCAGCCATGATTTTGAGCTCAGGTTTGCCATTTTTCGGGCTTCTTTTCTGTAATGGTGTCTGTTAGGTACAGAAGCGGGGATAGGGGGGCCATGGTCCCCCTGGATTTAAAAAAAAAAATTCGAATTTGGTCCCCCCTTAGATAATCTAATGATATATACCCTGTATTATTATCTAATGTTTAGCTAGCTCAACTGGTTGCAAGCTACGGTTTCAGACTGTGAGAACTCGAGTTCGAGTCGAACTCCTCATTTTCGTCATTTTTTATCTGACAAAACTCAAAAATTTGATTGAATGGGGAATTGAACCCTCAGTGGCAGGAAAAATTGTCCTAGAATCAACCGTCAAACCAGCTTGCATTCCCGCTTCAACTATGTAATATTATGAATATATAAAATATTCTATTAACCTCTTTCATCAAACCAAAGGATTCAACAGATTGGTATGCATTCAAGAATGTCCCCATAAGTCTCTCCCCTATAAGAGTGAGAGGGTTGTGGGTTCGACTCCCACCAGACGCAGACGT
>JAOWBN010182960.1:0-16739 GCA_028565015.1 Pinguicula moranensis
CAGATCCGGTTAAAGTCGGTTTACTCGCTGAAAACCGTCCTAAACCCTCCGCAAACCGGCTACCAAACGGACCCTAAATGATTAAAAGATCAATCGTAATGTAAATTTATCGATGATCGAATAGAAAAGATCAACCGGGGGGTGGCAACATGCAAAAACCTATAGTTAGATGCATATAACAATAGTCACAATTTGTTTTAATCAAAGTAAATTTAATTTCATTTAAATCTCCTCGGACTTATATTCTGGCTTCACCCTATGACACGGTGAGTGGGGTGGGCGAGGTACCAACTGGTGATGTAGGAAAACACAATTATTTTTTTTTTTAAAAAAAAGAATGCACTAAATTGCCATGTGAACCATTAAAATTTGAAAGAAACTAAAGAGAACCAATTAATTGTTGAGAAGTTGGACAACTATCAATCTTAAACGATTAATAAAAGAAACTCAAAAACTGCGAACCAAATCTGGTCCATATTTTTTTTTAAATAAAAATATTGCATAAAATAAAGAAGTGTTTCCAAGGTCGATGAGCCTTTACAACAAGATCGCTAGAGGTTCTATATGCTTGCTGGTCCATATTTGTACCATATACAATGATGAGAGAGGGGACACAGCACATGCGTTTTTTCGTATGTAGGATTGCTTATAACGTATGAACCAGACTATATGCTTGGTTAGGCTTAGTCCTGGTCAAATGGGTTCGAAAATTCGGGAAAATTCGAAACTCGTTCTGGCCAAAGCAATTTTATGGTCTCAAACCCATTAGGAATTTAACTAAAGTAAAACTCTTAGTGTTGTTTGGTTTGATTCTTTTGAGAATATTAGAATGAATGCCTATAAATATATGAGATATCTTAATAAGTAGAATTTTTTTATACCCGGATTTTCCTATACCCGGATTTTCCTTGCCCAAGGTTTGCCGGGATAGGTTTTAAGGAGGTGGGGAGACTCCTCTTTTCGAACTCTAGCGAAGAAGGGGCAGGAGATGCCCATCGTGTATTAATTCCGTGATTAATAAAATCATCTTTTTGGGCAAAAAAAAAAAAAAAAAAAAAGTAAGCTGAATGCTTACTTGATATTAGGTCAAGTGACAATAAAGAGTTAAAAGTGTAATGTTTGAAACAAAATATAATTGGATGTGAATTGAAATCGGGAAGAGTTACAACCATGATATTGTATACCCTATTTAGGAATGTGAATTTAGTAAGATACTTTATATATGGCAACATTATCTTATCGTGGCAAACCATACTTTACGACGCTATCACAATAAACCCAAATATAATATCAGTTGCGAGGATACGCAGTTAGGTATGTAATCCATACTTATCAGAAGTACCAATGCTTTTATTAATTGATTAAATTGTTATTCGTTTAATCATAAATTGTTTAAACCTATGGAAGTAACATATACGTGGCTTTTAAATATTATAAACTACACCATTAAGTATGGTCCTGTACTTAATATTCCATAAATACTAAGTGTTGCCTTATTTTTATACCAATAAGGCAACACTGCACGTATTGGTATAAAAATATTATATAGAATACTTCAATCATAATTAATGGCCATTTATGAGTTATCAAATATTGTATAAATATATTACGGCCTATAGATGGTATCAAATAAGAGTACATCACATCAAATACAAGGTTTTAATAACTTGTATTGGTTATTTAAACCGAAACAACGATATCTCCAAATTATAGGATATACAATAATTGCCATTGTATTTTTTTTTTTTTTTTTTATTTTTGCCCAGAATTGTCATTTTATTGCTTTTCCAAAAATCGTACATGATGGACAACTCCTGTCCCTTCAAATCTGATCTATGGAAGAGGAGGTTTCCCCACCTCCTTAAAACCTATCCCGGCAAACCTTGGGCTAGGAAAATCCGGGTATAGGAAAGAGTGTGGCGGAAACAACCTCTTTTTTACAATTGACTAGTCGATGAAATTGATATGCCTCTCTTGTCATTGTTCAAAGTGTCTTGAATGTGCTTGGGTAGTGATGTCATGGAGGAGAAAATGAATTCTCCCTCTGTGATTCCCGATTTTGCCAATTCCCAAGCTGCTTTGTTACTAGTCTTTGTGCATAGAGATGGAAATGGATATCTATGTGTCTCCAATAACCTTTTGATGTGCTTCACCTGATTTCGGATTCTCCATTTGCAGTTTGTACTATCTTTGATGCTGTGTAAGAGTGGCGCACAGGAGGTTTCAATTTCCATGTTTGCAATCCCAAGGTTAATGCCATATTGTATTCCCTTTATCAAGGTGTTGGCCTCTGCCTCTATCTCTGAAGCGCTTGTGATTTGAATTGTGAATGCCAGCAGCAGGTGTCCCCGTCCATCCCTGATTAGTCCTCCTCCAAATGCTTGCCCGGAGGTCCAGGCACCATATGTGTTCAGCTTGAACCCTGTATTTGGAGGTGACCATTTGTTTTTTTCTTTCTTTTTTATAATCTTTGGGGCCGGTAGTGTGATTTTTAGATCTTCCAGTATTTTCGCTTCTGGAGGATTATTTGGCTTATGTAGTTTTGTGCATGAGATTATGTCAGCCATTAAGTTGTTGATAGCCTCAATGGTTGCATTGGCAGATATTCTAATTTCTTGATATCGGTTTGAGCATCTCTTCTTCCATATCTCCCAGCATATGATCATTGGGGTCAAATTTTGGATGAATTTTGTTGTTTTCCCGCCTTTCGCATTTTTCCAATTGGTTAATCGTTCTTCGATTGATTGCGAGGCTGGCGGCATATTGAATATTGTGTCAAAATGGTTCCATATTATGTTTGCTAGTTCCCCTAGTGCAAATAGATGTTGGGTGGTTTCCTCTTGCGGGTTACTAGTGCAACAGGAGCATTTGGATACCGTATTTATTCCTCTGCTCTTTATGTTTTCATCTACAGGAATTATGTTGTGTAATATTTTCCACATGTGTAGACTGATTTTGATAGGAATATGTGTGTGCCATATTCGGCGGTATCTGCCCCGTGTTGGGCTTCGGTGTCTGATCATATTCCAGGCTGATTTTATACTGAATTTCCCATCCTCCGAGTGTTCCCAGATCAGTTGATCATTCCCTTCTATTATCGGTATAGAGGTGATATTGATTATGAGGTTAGGTTCATTTGGGATCTCCTCTTTTAGTGCTTGAATGTTCCATTGATTTTCACTTATGAATTGTTTAACAAGTGCGTTTGGATTTCTTATTGTATGATTGTCAGCTAGTATGTGCCCATTATTCCATTTATCCCACCAGAATCTTATATCTCCCCACCCAATTTCCCATCTTGTGTTTTGTGTCATTATATGTTGTGATATTTTAATTCTTCTCCATGTTTGTGATTGTGGGTGTCTATCTTGATTATGATTGGTGTGATTGTACTTTTGTTTCATAAATTGTGCCCAGAGTGTTTCCCCTTTCTTCATTTCCCACCAAAGTTTGAGATTAAATGCGGTGACCATGTCTTTTATTCTTCTTATGCCTAGACCACCCTCTTCTGTTGGAAGACATATGTCTTTCCACTTCTTCCAATGTAGTTTCTTTTTGTCGTTTTCCCATCCCCAAAAAAAATTTGCAAATTTAGATTCAATGTGCCTTACTATTTGTTTGCTTGGTTGTAGGGACATTAGTATATATGTTGGAATACTTGACAGTGTGGATTTTAATAGTGTGATCCTTCCCCCTGATGATAAGTACTTTCCTCTCCACCCTTCTAGCTTTGTTTCAATTTTTTGTATAAGGTTGGTGAAGAGTGTAGCTTTTTTCCTTCCTGTATATAGAGGACAGCCTAGGTATGTGGTTGGAAGCCGGCCTCGTTTGATTCCTGTGTGGTTGCTTATGGCCTGAATTTTGGGACCTGTGGCTTTGTCTGAGATTATGAAGCTACTTTTAGATTTGTTTACCATTTGTCCCGAGCAGAGTTCATATTCTTTTATAATTTTGAGGATGGTTGTTATTGCCTTTTTTGTCCCTCTAGTGAAAATGATAATATCATCTGCATATGCTAGGTGAGATATACCTATGCATCCTGTTGGTACTCTATATTGTAGGTTTGGTTGGTCAATGATTATGTGGTTTAAATTTCTGCTCAGTACCTCTGATGCTATGATGAAAAGAGCTGGGGAGAGGGGATCTCCTTGCCTCAATCCTCTAGATGATGGGAAGTATCCATGGATCGTCCCATTTATTAGAACAGAAAACCAGCATGCGGAGATAGATCTCCAAATCATGTCTATGAATGTTTCTGAAAACCCAAATGCTCGTAGTGTTTTAATTATGTGAAACCATGATATTCTGTCAAAAGCTTTGGCCATGTCAAGTTTTATTGCAATATTGTGTCCTTCTTGTTTTTTATTTAGGAAATGTAGCATTTCTTGGGCTAATAGGATATTATCTGTTATTTTCCTTCCTTTAACAAAGCCACTTTGTTGTGGTGATATGATGAGTGGGAGGACTGTTGTTAATCTTGATGAGATTATCTTGCTTATTATTTTTCCTATAAAGTTACATAATGAGATTGGTCTGAAATCAGAGCAGGTTGTTGGGTTATCCATTTTTGGGATTAGGCAGAGTAGTGTGCTAGTTACAGAGTTGGGTAAGTTTTTTCCTGCGAAAAATGAGTGAACTGCTGCTTTGATATCTTCTTTGATTATATCCCAACAGGATTTGTAGAAGTGTCCTGTGAACCCATCTGGCCCGGGAGCACTATCACTATCCATTGAGAAGACTATTTCTTTGATTTCCTCTATGTCTGGCCATCTTTCTAGGTTTTGGTTTATGTTTTCTGAGATGATTTGGGGGATCTTATCATATAGATGAGATTGATCTATTATGTTCTCTCCAGTTAGTTGTTTTTTGAAATGTTCTATTAGTAAATTAGGAATTTCATCTCGCTCCACTATTTCATTTTCATTATTCTTGAGTGTAGATGTGTATGATTTTAGTCTTCTACTTTTAACTGTTCTGTGGAAAAATGATGTATTTTTATCTCCTTCTTTTAGCCATTTTATCCTAGATTTTTGTCTCCATAATATTTCTTCTGCTAGAAGGTGTTTTCTGAGGGTTGCCTGTGCTAGATTCCATGCGGTTCTGTCTGATTCTGTTCCAGAAATTTCATAATTTTGTTGTAGCTGAAGCATGTTGTCTTCTGATTTCTTTTTATTTTCTTGAATGTTTCCATAAATGTTTCTGTTCCAGTTTCGGAGTGCTTGTCTTAGCCTTTTAATTTTTAGTCCAAATGAGATCAAAGCATTATTTGTTTCAGTTGGCTCTTCCCATGATTTTTCTACCATTGGAATGAACTCTAGGTGATTAATCCAGAATTGTTGAAATTGAAATCTAGTTGGTTGGTTGTGGTCTGTTATTGCTAATTCTAGTAGTAAAGGTGCATGATCTGAAAGTCCTCTGTGTAGGTGTGTTACTTCTATTTTTGGGCCTTGAAGAAGCCATGATTCTGATACCAAAATCCTATCTAACCTCTTGTAGATTCTAGCTTGCCCCGCTCTATTATTACACCAGGTGAACCTACTGCCTTTAAAGCCTACATCAGTTAATTTGCATTCCTCAATAATTTCCAAGAAATCTGCTGCAGAGCCTAGGTCTATTGGTCGTCCACCTATTTTTTCCGTTTGGTTTAAAGAGACATTAAAATCCCCTCCAATTATTATGGGTTCCGTTGTGGATGTATTTAATTTTTTTATGTCAGCCCATAGGGTTATTCTTTCATTTCTATTGCATTTGGCATGGACACTCCCTATATAACAGCATTGGTTGGTTTTTTGATTATGCATTTTAACTACCAGGATTTGTTCCGTGTCAAGGAAGGGGTCACATTTTATGTGTTCTTTCCAGAACATCCAGATGTTGTTTGTATGATTTGTAATTCCTCCCTGCATTTTAAGTTTCTTCTGGATTTGATTGATTCTTTGAGTGTCGATTTTTGGTTCAATTATGATAATTATTTCCAACTTATGTATTTTAGAAAGGTTTTTAATTCTATTTAATGTAGCTACATTTCCTATGCCTCTTGCGTTCCAGAACATGTATTTGTTCATCTTTTTTTGTTTGTTCTGGATCGGGTGATGTACTGTTTATTAATTGTTGTATCTTGTATGCTTAATTGATTATCTATTAATATTGCATTTTCCTTTGTGGTGGTATTGTCTTCTTCATTGTTGTTTGATGTGTCACTGTCTTCTTCTGAGCTGCTAGATCCATTTCCTATTTGCCAAAGCTTAGATTTTCGACTTTTGTTTTTCTCTGTGTGCATGCTTTGTGTGATTTTGTTATTTTTGATTTGAGGTTCTTTTGTGGTGTTGATTGAGGGTAGTTGTATGGATATTGATTTTATTTCTATATTTTGGGTTGTTTTGTTTATGTTCTCTTGTGTTTGATTGTTACTGGATGCTACAGTTTCCAGCTCATTCGCCAGTTTGGTAGGCTCCTGTGTGGGATTTGTGTTTTGTTCCTTGTATTCCCAGCTGTTTGCTGGCATTTGGTTGGTAGGTTTTTCATCCACTTTTTGCAAGTAGCATCTTGCGTGTTGTTTGTTTTTATTTAATTCATCCCCTGTGTTTACAGGTTCTGAATCCTGATTGTTAGGACAAGAGATTTCAGTCATATCATAATGATCAGTTATTTTAGCATGCTCGTCTACAGGAGTGGGGCAAGTAGCACAATCAGAAGCAGGTAAAGAGGCATGCTCAATTTCAAAGTCCTTAAAAGCATAAGGGTCAGTAATTTTAGCATGCTTAGCATAATCAGGAGTAGGTAAAGATGCATGCTCAATCTCTAAGTCCGTAAAAACAGAGTGTTTAACATCAGCATTAGAGAGGACACCAACATGTATTTTTGTAATTTTCAGATCAGACTCAGCTAAAGATTCATGTACCATTGCTAAATCCGTAACAGCATATTCATCAGTATGTTTTGCATCAGCATTAGCAAGGTCATCAGCATGAAACTTTGTGGTTATCAGTTCATTCTCAGCCAGATTGGGACATTTAGCATCAGGCTTAAATTCAGTGTTATGCACAGTACTATCCTTAGTTATTTGTGAGGCCAAAACAGTGTGAGGAACAAATTCAGTGTTATGCACAGGAGCAGATTTTTTATCCTTAACATGCTCAACAATATCAGTCATATGCACTGTGTTCCCTTGTTGACAAATGATTTCAGCATTTTTTATGTCTAAGCAGTCAAATCCTACATTGTCCCCAGCCATCTCTTGAACAACATGAGTAGCTTGGTTCTCAGGGTTGATAATTTTTATGGATTCAGCAGCTTTTATGATGTTTTCTGCTCGTGAAATATATAGAGCTTCAGTTTCAACTCCTCTATCTTTTCTATCCTGAGTTTCCTGTTTTTGGGAACTATCCACAGCCATTTCTAGTTCAGTGCTTCTACTTCCCCCTGCTATTTCAGCCTCAGCCTCATTTGTTCTCATATCATTGCTACGATATTTCTGCAATAGCATCTTAATTTTATTTTGCATAGGCTCAGGATCAGAAATTTGTTCTCTAGGGGGTTGATCTTTGGTTAACTCATTTTCCCCTGCAACTAATTTATTAGATGAAACTTGGCGTCTATCAATCTGCTGGACATGTTCAATACTATCCGCTTGTGTTTCTTGATTCATGTTAATAGCAGGAGTGATATTCAGTATAGTATCATTCATAGACATAGAGTTTGAGTACTTACCTGTTCCATAGCCAGTTGGGGGATCCGCGTTATTGGGCTTTGTTGTTTCAGTGATCCCTCGGCTTGTTCCCTCGCCTGTGTCCTTCAGTTTTGAGACCTGTTGGTATCTCTGTGTCACGACTGATTTTCCTTTGTTGATATTCTTGGTTTGTTCAGCTTTTGCAGCTCTTACTGGACCGTCTTTCCGGGTGATCAGTTCTGGGTGGAGGATCATGCAGCTGGATTTCGAGTGCCCCTGTTTCAGACAGTGGCTGCAATATTGTGGTATGTTTTCATACTCTATTCTTTGCCAAAAACCCTCGGATCCAGCCATGATCCAGACCCTTTTTGATGGTTCCTTGCTCAGATCCAGCTCTACGCAAATTCTAGCCTGGCTTGGTCTATTGAGCTGAATCGTTGCCTGATCCATCATTATAGGCTTGCCTATCGTTGCAGCTATTGAACACAAGCTATCTCGTCGGAAAAATTGCACCGGTAAGTTGGGAAGGCTAATCCATACGGGTGCAATGGAGGATTCAGTGTTCTGACGGAAGTCCGGCGACCAACGGAAAACCCTCATTGGGCTCCCGTTAATCATCCATTGCTCTCTCAACCAGATCCGGTTTCGATCCTCTTCACTGTTAAATCTTAGCAGAACATGCTTCTGGTCTAGTAATCCGATTGTGAAATCGGATTTCAATCCTAGGGTTGTAATAACTCTTCTAATCTCCCTAAGTAACGGTCTACCGTGTGAAAACTTACCAATAAGTGCTAGGTGAAATGGCTTGTTCAGGCTCGCCATCTCCTCGTCGGAGAAGACGACCGCCGGCTCACCCTTCCAGGTCCCCGGCGTCTTCGGAGGAAACATTTCTTCCGGCTGGTTTTGTGGCGCGGCTAAAATCGAAGCAAAGGTCTTGGTCTGCTTGTCCGGCGGTTTAGGATGTGCAATGGCCGCCGTTAACGGCGGCCATGCCGCGGCCAAATCGGCCATACACGGCCAACGGCATTCAGTCGGAGGTGTAGTTCAGTGTGTTCGAGAAGATTCGCGAGGAGAGCGGAGTTGCAAGTTTTTTCATAAATGCCATTATTTTGGTACTTGGATTTCAGTAGAACAGGTTCAATTATTTTGAAACAGTCATGGCAACTCCTTGAAAATGACAGAAAATCAGCTTCTGCCCCTTGGCTCTTCTTGGTGATCTTGATGTTTTGTTACGTTTTATTGCTTCTGGCTACACAAACTCAGATTCTTCCTGAAGTTTTGGGATGATTTAAGGCCTGAACTTGAGTAGCAGCAGGATGAAATCAGCAAGATCGGCAAGATTTAGACCTTGCATCCCATTGGAGTAGAAGCATGAGCAGTCTGTTGAGGTTTCATTTGATCTCCTTTGTGAGTTTCCTTGATGGTCTGATTGTAGCAGCCTTGAAGATTAGGTAATGTTGTCTTTTTAGCTGAATTCACGGATCACACAAGGCTGCAAAGATTAAAGCTTAAACACTGTAAATTGTTAGAAGAATAGCAGTAGTTCATGCATTGTTGTCATGAGCACAAATGCTGTTATCAAATCCCCCATACTTACTTCATTGCTTGTCCTCAAGCAAATATATGATAGAACAGACACATGACCTCTGACACACGACTCAAAATTCTGGAATAACCGGAAGAAAGAAAAGAAATGAAACAAGAGAAGAGAAGCAGAAAAGTAGTAGAAAAGGTGTACAGCCCTTGCACAAAAATTTTAGTGGCACTCCCTTTCAGTGTAGAGGCTATAGGGTCCTAAATCTCCCACACTAATCAACTGCTGCTCCCTCATTAAGATAGGTTTCGAAAAAATGCCAGAAGCCATACCTTACTTTACCTTACCATTCTCCACTAAGCAAAGAAATGACCTCCGAACTTCAGCCTAAGGTAAGGATTTCTACCTATCTCCTATATTGCTCTCCTCCTCAAATGAACCAGAGCAGCCTAGCCCCAAGAAAACCTCCTTTCTCTCCCTTATACCTTCAAGATAAGATTAGAACGACCTATCCTCACTTTTGCCTTGGAGCCTTAAAATGTTTTCCTGATTTTTTTTTCAAGCTTCATTCTTTCTTTTCTCTCTGATTTTTTCAGCCTCTAAATTTTTGCCATGATCTAGAACCATGATGAGACAAGATGCTTTTCTTTTTTTTGATGGTGCCAGATGATCTTCTGTACCAATGAATGAATTTTTTCCACCTATCATAGATCAAACCCCTCCCCCATACTTATTTATAAACGAGTCTCTTAGTCCAGGCAGGCTGCTAAAATAGTGTGCATATTGAGAGATCTTCTGGAAATAAGTTGGGGTGGTGGTGGTGGCATCACAAATTAGTAGAGACATGTGTAAGTACAATGCTTTGAATTTTCTAATGTCTGACAGTATGATGACAAGTTAGGCCTTATGTGGAGTTTATGGACTGTGATGATAATTTGAGGTATAGCTCGTATTCAAGGCAGTTTAGTGGGTGTTTTATATGACAGATGTTGTATTCTAGGATGTGAAAATGTGGTGCATAAACATCTAATGGTCTGAAGCATCAGTGGATGTAGAGTTCAGGTAGAAAATTAGCCCATGACTCAGGTAGTTTCAACTGCTTAACCAGACAGAAAGAAAAGATGAAGGCTTACTTTGAGTGTGGTCTGGTTAGCAAAGAACAAATGAGATTTGTCATGGGGCTAAGTACGTGATAGAGCTCTGATTTTGGAGCAACAGTTCCTGCAAAAAGCAATGTTCATCAAACTAATAAATGCAAAAGAAATTAAATAACATGACTGAATGCAAATGAGTTTAGAATTTAAAACAATGGGTTGCCTCCCATCAAGCACTGGTTTAAATGTCTCAGCTGGACTTGTTGATCTTCAGTCTTCATAGATGGGGTCCTGAAGCATCAGAACCACCGTTTTGTCCTCAGGTAGAATGCCTTTATATAGCTTCAACTGATGGCCATTGACCTTGAAGGCCTTGGTTGGAATCGTCTCAAAGATGCCGACTGCTCCATGAGGAAAAGTTTCAGCAACTATGTATGGACCTCTCCATCTTGATTGTAGCTTTCCAGGGAATAGTTTAAGCCTGTACTAATAGAGCAGGACTTGATCTCCCACAGCAAAATCCTTTCTAGCTATCAACTGGTCATGAATGGCCTTTGTTCTTTCTTTGTATATGGTTGCATTGTCATATGAGTCCAGCCTCAGCTCTGCTAGTTCTTGCAGCTGCAACTTCCTGTTTTCTCCTGCTTTCTCAGTGCTCATGTTGAGCTACTTCACGGCCCAATAGGCTTGATGTTCTAACTGCACAGTAAGATGACAGTTTTTTTTTTCCAAAAACTAACCTGTAAGGTGATATGCCTATAGGTATCTTGTAGGCTGTTCTATACGCCCAAAGTGCCTCAGGTAGCCTAATGCCCCAGTCCTTCTTGCTGGGGTTCAATGTCTTCTCTAGGATGGTCTTAATCTCTCTGTTGGTGACTTCAGCTTTGCCATTGGTTTGAGGATGGTAAGAGGTTGAAACCTTGTGGCTTACTCCATATTTCTTAAGCAGCGAGGCCACTGTTCTGTTGCAAAAATGAGTACCTCTATCACTCAGCAAGTACCTAGGCATGCCAAACCTGCAGAAGATCTGATTCTTCAGAAAATTAACCACAGCTTTGGATTCATTAGTTCTGGTAGCCAATGCCTCCACCCACTTAGAAATATAATCAACAGCTAACAGAATGTGCACATTTCCATTTGAACTTGGAAAAGGTCCAATGAAATCAATGCCCCAAACATAAAAAATTTCACAGAAAAGAATAGGTGTTTGTGGCATTTCATTTCTTCTAGAAATATTGCCCATTCTTTTGCACTCATCACAAGTTTTCACAAAGCATATGCATCTCTAAATATGTGAGGCCAGTAGAAACCTGAGTCCAAATTTTTTCCAGCTATTATGTTGGAGCCAAAATGGCCTCCACATGCTGAATCATGACAAAATGTAAGTACTGAAGAGATTTTAGAGTCACTCAAACACCTGCGGACGATAAAGTCTTCACAATGTTTCCACAAATAGGGATCATCCCAAACATAGGACTTTGATAAAAAAAAATTTAGTCTATCCTTCTTATTCTCTGTGAAATGAGGATGGCACTCACCTGTTACTAGAAAATTCATAATCTTTGCGTACCAAGGCTGAGTTGTAGTCATGGAGAAGAGCTGCTCATCTGGGAAAAGGCCAAGACCTGGCTGCTGTGAGACAACAAACTCGGCAGCAGGAGTGATCCTGCTTAGATGATCAGCAACCAAGTTTTCTGCTCCCTTTTTGTCCTTGATCTCTATGTCAAACTCACTCATTAATAGGATCCACCTGATGAGCCTTGCCTTTGAATCTTTCTTTGCTAACAAGTACCTGATAGTTGCATGATCAGAATAAACAATAACCTTAGTACCAAGCAAATAAGAATGAATTTTTCAAGTGCAAAAATAATTGATAGCATTTCTTTCTCAGTTGTATTGCAGTTTTTCTGAGTCTCATTCAGATTCACGGATGCATAGTAGATAACATGACTGGCAATTCCTGAATTCTGTCCAAGCACAACACCAACTGAAAAGTCACTTGCATCACACATGATCTCAAAGGTGATCTTCCAGTCAGGTGCTTTCATGATTGGTGCTGTTGTAAGGTGATCCTTCATCTCTTCAAATGCCTTCTTGCATGAGTTATTGAATTCAAAACTCACTTCTTTCTACAGCAGTTTACACAATGGGGTTTTTATTTTTGAAAAATCTTTGATGAAACGCCTGTAAAAACCTGCATGTCCTAAGAAAGACCTCAATTCTCTCAGATTAGTAGGATATGGTAAAAACTTGATCACTTCCACTTTAGCCTGATCCACCTCAATGCTTTTAGCAGAGAGTACATGGCCTAAGACTATTCCATGTTCTACCATGAAATGGCATTTCTCAGAATTCAAAACAAGGTTAGTCTCAATGCATCTTTTTAACACTAAGGACAGATGATTCAAACATGAGTCAAAATCATTACGATATACTGTAAAATCATCCATGAAGACCTCAATAAAATGTTCAACATACTCAAAAAGATGCTTATCATGCACCTTTGAAAGGTGGTTGGAGCATTGCAAAAAACAAAAGGCATTCTCCTATAAGCAAAGGTGTCAAAGGGGCAAGTGAAGGTGGTCTTCTCTTGATCTTCTAGATGAATGGCCACCTGAAAATACCCTGAATAACCATCTAGAAAGAAATAGTAAGTCTTGTTATCAAGTCTTTCAAGAATTTGATCAATAAAAGGTAAAGGAAAGTGATCCTTTCTGTTTACAAGATTCAGTGTCCTTTAATCAATGCACACTCTCCAGCCTGTCTGCTTCCTGGTTGGCACAAACTCTCTATTTTTGTTCTCAACCACCGTGAGTCCTCCCTTATTTGGTACTAACTGAGTAGGGCTAACCAATTGGCTATCAAAAATTGGGTAGATCATTCCATCTTGATAGAGTTTCAGCACTTCATTCTTCACAACTTCCATCATGGGGGGATTGAGCCTTCTTTGTGGTTGCATGACCGCTGTTGCTCCTTCCTCCAGGTAAATCCTATGCTGGAAGATGGCTAGACTGATGCCCTTGATGTCTACTATGGTCCAGCCAATGGCTTCTTGATTTTCTTTCAAGACAAAGATCGGCTTCTCCTTCTGCAACTCAGTAAGCTTATTAGAGATTATTACTGGCAGTGTCTCATTTGCTCCTAAAAATTCATACCTGAGGTGTTCTGGCAATGGTTTTAACTCTACCTCTGGAGCCTTCAGAATATAAGGGATGAGCTTTTATGAGGGTAGTTCCAACGGAAGAGCCTTCTTCCCAAAAATAGCAGCAGGAAACTGCTCCAAATGAGCCACTTGTTCCTGCAAGTTAGCAGACAGTGATCTTGAAGAATGTTAAAAAAAATTGGTTCTGTTAACACGGTGTTTAGATGATCTTTAGCTTCAAGTTTTAAAGTTCTATCAACACATAATTCAACTAAATCAACAGTGAAAACTTCATAGTCTTCAGGTGGATATCTCATGGCTTCATTGATGTTGAACTCCACCTTCTCTCCATCAAACTCCATTGTAAATGAACCTGTGGAAACATCAATCCTAGTGCTTGCTGTCTTGAGAAAAGGCATGCCTAGCAAAATAGGTGCTGAGGTCTTGTCTACCTCCATATCCAAAACATAAAAGTCAGGAGAAAAAATCAAAGAATCAACCATGACAAGCACATCTTGTACTAAAACTTTAGGAAATGTATTGTATCTATCTGCTAACTGTATAACTACTCTGGTTTCTTGCAATGGCCTTAAGCCTACTAAATCATAGAGTGCAGCAAGCATGACATTTATTGAAGCTCCTAAATCTAGCATGGCTCTAGCAATTTTCACTTCTCCTATGGTACAAGGGATAGTAAACATACCTAGATCAGCACACTTTTTAGGGAGTTGCTGCTGCCAAAAAAACAGAAACTTGCTCACGCATTCTGATTTTCTTCTCACCCTTCAGCTTCTGCCTCCTCTTGATGGTGCAGAGTTCCTTAAAAAATTTAGCATAACGAGGTACAGTTTTAATCAAGTTTAGCAAATGAATATTTACCTCACACTTGTTGAAAGTTTATAGCAATTTGTTGTCCTTCTCTTTTTTGTTCAAATCTTTCATTGCCTCACGAAAAGGAGTTGGACCTCTTTGTGTATTGAAGGGTTCTTTTTCTTTCCAGCTGCTGGTCTTTCCATTTTTTTTAGAACCCTCTGGCCCAGCTTCAGTAGCTTTAGCAGCATCAGCATCAACATCAGTTTTCTGCTTCGGTGCAGCAACTGTTTCGGCAGGTTCAGGGAGAACCAGTCCACTTATCAATGTCATGGACTTAGATTGAGCCTTGGGGTTGGTCTCAGGCTGAGTGGGTAGCTTCCCTGATTCACGAGCCTACAACTTGTTAATCGAATCAGCAAGCGGGCTCACTTGCTTCTCTAAGTTGCTGATGCTGCTCCTTGAGTCCATCCGTGCCTGCAGATTACCTTTTTGCATCATGATCAGCTCCTACATCTTCTCCTCCATGGAGCCTTGTCTCTGTGACATCCTGAAGTGCTGTGGGTTTTGGATGTTGCTGGTATTTCCATAGCTCAGATTCGGATGAGGCCTGAAGTAGGTGTTCCCATAGCCTTGCCTCTGATTTCTATCTTGAAATCCCATTGAGCAGACTTCATTTTATGATTCTTCTTGCAGTGTAGGACATTGATCCATGTGGTGGTCAGTCAGCAAACAGATTTGGCAGACAACAGCAGCAGCCTTTTCATCTCTCTGGATCAGCCTCCTCACAGCAGCTTCCACAGCCTCAACCTTTCTCAGCACCAATTTGTCTCCTTCATCTTCCTGTCTGCTACTCCTTTGCTTTCATGTCTAGAACTCTCTGCCAATTCCTCCAGGATGCTGTCGGCTTTAGCAACAGTCTTATTCAGTAGGCTCCCTCCAGATGCAGCGTTCACCAGGCGCCTATCTGTGATTGAAAGTCCATTAAAGAAGTAAAGGGTCAAATCTTGTGCATTGAATCCATGGTAAGGGCAACTAGTTAATAGACGATTAAATCTATCCCTGTATTCATAGAGAGACTCTTCAAACAGCTGCTCAGCATTGCTGATCTCCCTCTTCAACTTTTTTTGCTTGGTAGCAAGGAAGTACTTCTCCAGAAATAACTTCTTCAGCTGCATCCATGTTGTGATTGTGCTAGGATGGAGGTAGTAGAACCATTCTTTTGCATTGCCTTTCAAGGAAAATGGAAAGGCTCTCAGCTTGATGACATCCTCAGTCAGTCCTCTTGGCTGCATTCTGGTGCAAATAGCATGAAATTCAGACAAATGTCTGATAGAATCCTCTCCCGCCAAACCTGCAAAAAATGGCAGTTGGTGGATAAGTCCACTCTTGAGCTCAAAAGCTGTTCCATTAGGTGGATCTGGATAGTGCATTATTGTCTCTTGTTGGTTATAGTCAGGAGAAACCAATTACTTCAAGGTTTGCTGGTTAGGACGTGCCATGTCAGGATCAGCAGCAACAACTTCTTCCTCAAGATCAAAAGTGCAGTTGCTGCACTTTCTGCTGGTGTTGCTGGAGCTCGTTGTTTTTGTGCTTTTACTTGCCTTTTCTTACTGTGAAGTAACCTCTCTGGCTTACTATCAAAGGTAAGATTATCAGTAGGTAGCTGGTTGTGCATAAGACAGCAAGCCACTAGTAAAGATTTCAATAAAACAGTAATTTATCAACAAAAAATAAAAATTGGTAGCACATGACACATTTACCTTTCCCCGGCAACGACGCCAATTTGATGACTGTTTTATTCAGTGTTGTGAATGGAAAACGGTCTCAAAAGTATACTAAATTATACTACACAAGCTAAGGGGTAGCAAGTGGAGAGCTCAGGATCAAATCCACAAGGAAAAGTGATGCATTCCACCTTTGTTATGCTTTTGTTGCTGTCAAAACACCAAATTGAATGGGGGATTTTGTTGCACTTAATTACTGAAACTATAACCAATGAAGAAAAAATAAAATCTAGATGAAATTATGGAGAGAAAACAAAGCATCTGCTGACTTTAAATCCATGACAACATGCCATAAAACAAATTGGATCCTAGATGCACATATCTATTTTTCAATGGTACTTAATGTGTGGTTTTTAAACCACTGCTTCTCTTATAGCAGTACTAAATCCTTAACCAGGTAATTAACACACTCACTCCATAATTAGAGACATATTTAGATCAATGAAACCTCATTAAGTGTGTGATTCTAAGAGTTTTGACCGAATCCCTTCCCTCTACACATATGATCTTTAGTTGCTCCTTCAAAGAAATAGACTAACCGCCCTATTTTATTAAAGAAGTTGCTATCAGTCAAGGCTTAAATGAACTAACCATGCATCTAAGACCCTACTAGCTGTTGGTGCGGTTTTTTATCAGTTTAGATGGCCAATCTAAAACAACAAAAACAGAAACATGCACAAGTGTATCTACAAACTGAAAATCA
>JAOWBN010182971.1:0-16739 GCA_028565015.1 Pinguicula moranensis
GATACAGAAGAGTCGATATTGTGGCCGAATTTGGAGGTGGATAGTTGGCTGAGGTTCCCGTTTTACGATCTCGATCTGGGCGGTGGAAGTCCATACGTTTTCATGCCGTCGTTCCCGCCGACGGAGGGGATGGTGATTCTTCTACCGTCATTCGCCGGAGATGGAAGCATCGACGTGTTCGTTCCACTATTCCGGGAAAATCTGAAGGCCTTCAAACAAATTTGCTATTCTCTAGAGTAGCTTGCTAGCATGAAAAAAGTATTTATATATATATACCATATTTATATTTACAAAATTATAAGAAAGAGTTATGAGTTATGACCCCAAAAAATGAAAGAATCCTACCACTAATTACAAAAACTTATATCGACTGCATTAGAGGCATTGTATTGGTTGGGATTATCCAATAAAAAAAACATATAACAATAAATTTCTTGAGTACATTGTAAACCATTTCAGACTTATATAGTCGTTTATATTTTTATTTATTTTTACTCGTAGGGTTTGATTGATTATATAGTGCATCTTCTACATGTTGGAGTGGCTTGAGTAGAAGATATTGTAATTGTTTGGCCATTGTGTACTATATACTAAGGCTAAACTATAACTGCTCATGCAATTTGTACTTCTGTGACCATATTATTCTCCCCCCTTTAGAGAATTTTCGCACTATACAAATTTCAAAGAAAAAATAGTACCTAAAATCTCCTGTCTAAATCATATATCTGCTCCACTCCACACGTCCAAGATCGGATCTTTATAAATTAAAGTATTATTAATTCTTAAGTCGTGCTTTCCTATACTATAAGCATGAACCAAATTTATTCTCGCAGCTTCCTCATTTTCAACGATCTGTCTTTGGTGCCACCTTAAATCATTTTTTCATTTAAATTAATCTTTAGTAACCGATTCTGCAGTACTTTCTTTTTTATAAGTAAACTTTTCATTAAAATTTGGACAAATAGCAACAGAGTACAAAACATAATTACAGATAATAGTCTCCATATGAAGAACTACACTTCACAAATGTGAGGTCCAGGGATCGATACCCACCTGGGTCGCAAAACGGAAACGGCCTCTTTGTATAATTACAAGGGTAAGACCGCGTACATCAGACCCCCCAGACCCCAACTTAGTTGGGAATATACTGGGTAAAGTTGCAGTTACATTGTTGTCACGTGCGCCCTTGGATTCAATTGCCCATGTGCCCTTGTTTATACCAGCAATAGCAAACCTGCTATCGTTCTATGATCTGTCCACGTTGCTAGTAATGGATAAGCAAATGGATCAACAAATTCTACTATTTTCTAACGCTGTCTTTCGCAAATTGTTTTTACCCTTTTTCAGAGCAAATTTTTATTTTTGAGTATTTGCAATACCTGTTTACTTTTCCACTTAAACGTATTTAAACATAAGCATAAGCATGAATATATTTTATAAGCATTTGTAAACACGATCTGAATCATCATCGTTTGTCTCCATGAAATCATTTTGCATGGGCCGTCTGTATATGATTGGATATTGTCATTGTATGATTTCGACCCATCCAGGGCATGTATGGTGACTTGGTGTGGTGTGAGTCATTGGAAAAGCAAGTGTTCGATCTTTCTACAATCTACATAGAGTAGTACAGTACAGAGACATTCATGGTCCACTTCATTGTCTCATCAATTTAGCAAACTCTCCACCTCCAGCTAATCAGACTCAATCCAACTGCAGGTAATATGGTAATATTCCACAACCAACCAAAACAAAACTTGTTGGTAAAAAATTAGATCCGCCAACAAGGGCGGACGAGGTAGGCCTGGTGTTCCTATCGGTCAAAATACCAAATTTTTATAAGGCCCATCCTACTTTAGAAAAAAATTATTCCAAATCTCTTCCCAAAAAAATAAGCCCCAAGTCCCTTGAAAAAAATAAATTAGTCCCAAGTCCCTTCCACCTCCAAAATTGTATTTTGCCCCCTTAAAAACTTTTTTCATGCCCCAACAAATTGTTTTTGGATCCACCTAGGTCTTTGTATCAATTAAATAACTCGTCATTCTTCCTGCAATTTGCAAACACCACCAATTCCAACAGTAATTTTTTGTGCTCATCTGCTGTTGTTTTCCTTGGTGATTTGTCAACCTTACCACAATCACCATGCTTCAATTTTACGGCACAACTCAATTGACAATTACTCTCCTCTCCCCACTCATCCATAGCATCTAATGAAACAACCAAGACGGTAAAAAATTAGTAATCAAAGAGAAGAAGAATAGGAAGAGGAAATGGAGTTGGATAGACCCCATTTCCGTAGTACAAGCATAGGCAGCAGCAGCAACAACCCTCCTGCTTCAGCCAACACAAGTGAGCACTTCATTTCTTCCATGAAAATCTCCAAATCGATACTCAGCCCAGGACGGGCCGCACGAGATGGTGGTACGGCGTCCCTCTCTTCTTCCCTCAGCCGCAGGCTCCGCACGAACGGCAGTATCAAAGGGGGACACGCATCGCCATTCTTCACCGCAACGGGGAAGAAAAGAGGATGCTCCTTCGAAAACCCAGAACCATCTTCCCCGAAAGTCACTTGCATTGGGCAAGTTAGGGTGAAAACCAAGAAGAAGGTGAAGCAAAGTCGGAGTCTTTCAAGAAGGCGGAGCGTGGAGGTGAGTTTCAGAAAGATGGAGAAAGCTAACAGGGGCGACGGAGGGAAAACAACTGAAGACAGAGTTTCCAGCCACCAGCAGCAACAGATGCAGCAGAGGTACTCTCAATCTCATGCCGGTGCAAGCTGTCAGCAGCCGCAAGAATGTCCGCGTCACAGGAACCAGAGATGGGTTAATTTTCCCGTCTCCATTTGCGAGGCTCTCAGAGCATTTGGCTCTGAATTCAGCTGCTTGTTTCCGTGTAACAGTTCTTGTTTTTCATTGAGCGAGAGGGAAAAGTCTGAAAAGCAGAATGGATCTGGTGGAAACGAGAGTGGATGTGGTGCCGTGTTTGCGAGATGGCTGGTTTCCGTGAATGATGGTGAAGGAGGAAAGAGTAGGGAGATTGAGTTGGTGGTTGGCGGGAGAGATGAGGAGAAGGCGTCGATTAGGAGTTCAAGGAGACATGTGTTTGAGGATATTGAGGTTAAGGATGACAGAATCGAAGAGGAAGCAGCAAGAGTCAGCATATGTATACCTCCCAAGAATGCTCTTTTGTTGATGAGGTGCAGATCTGATCCAATGAAAGTGGCAGCTTTGATGAATAGGTTCAGCTGGGATGCACCCAGAAATCAGGAGGATATTGAAGAAGTCGATGGCGACGAACATGTGGTTTCTGAAGAGCAGCAACAGAATTTGAGGCCATGCGAAGAAGGTAGAGAAGATGATGAACCTACTCAGGTTATAGTGGAGCCTAATGAAGAACAAGAGATCGAAGATGAAGTAGAAGCCAACTTGGAGATGAAATTGGACGAAAACACAGTTGAGAATCAGGAAGAGGAATTAACAGTAAGCACTCGAGAGGAAGCAGGCGAATTGGAGGAAGAAATTGTGTTGGAAGGAGGAGAAGATGAAGAAGAAGAAGTGGAGTCTAATATGTCCTCATTTGAAGATCTTCTGGATCAAGAAAATGCAGAAGGACATCACGAAGATCGTTGTCCTGTTGAAGATATGGATGGATTAGAGAGCTCATCTCGGCATTTATCTCCATCAACAGAATCAGATGAAACAGAAATCGCAAGCAATGAAGTTGAAGCACAACCACAACCAGTTGATAATGCTACCGTGGAGGAGTCGACAGTTGCAGAAGAAGAAGCAAAATTCCGAAGCAACGATGAAGAAGAAGATCAAATTAAGCAATGCGTTACTGTAATTGAAGAAAGACAAGAAGAAGATCCAACAGCAATTCAGCCCCCTGATTCAGAATTGGAAAACCCCCCAAATCAAGAATTGCCCTGCGTAACCGACGAATCCAAACACGAAACAGGAATCCCAGCTGCTCTGCCGGAATGCTTGCTGTTGATGATGTGCGAGCCCAAACTTTCAATGGAGGTCTCCAAGGAAACATGGGTTTGCAGCACCGACTTTATCAGGTGGCTGCCGGAGCGGCCGCGCAAGACTACCAAAGCGACCAAAGACGACGGCGGCGGTTGCCCTCACGAGCCAGTCAAGAGGAGGCTCAGCATCGACTCCAAATCCAAACCCCTCCCTCGGGCTCCATTCTCCGGGAAGGACGCCCAGCACCACCACCAGCCGCCGCGATCTTCCTGCTCCCTGCCAAGGGCGGCAGTCAGGGCGGCGTCGATAGCGACCATGATAGAGCAGAAGCTGGTGAATGGCGTGGGGTACGAGCCGTTGGTCCTGACCAGATGCAAGTCCGAGCCGCTGATTACCGCGGCGGCTAAGCTAGTGCCCGAGTCCTGTTTCTGGAATAACGCCGTGAGGAACCTGGACCCGCATAGCCGATCCACTGTCAGAATCGGCGCGGCTGGGGTCGGGGTTCTGAGCCGAGCCGCGTGCAGCTGAGCTGGCATACAATTGGTAATAATGAAGAATGGGGAATCTTTCGATTTTCGCGCTTGAATGGTAAGTAATCTAGGCTAGAGTGGTGCATGGACACAGCACATGCACGTTTTATGTCTGTAAATCTTTTGTTTTCTTTCCCTTGCCAATATATGATACTAGATTGCTAGTAGTCTGTGTTGGTAGCCCTGATCTAGTTTGCACTCTATAGAATGTAATTTATAATAATTTTCTCTACTACTTGTTATTACGGAAATGCCTCAATATACCATTCATAACGACACAATTCAGAGCAGAGCACAAGAGCTCTGGGACTGGAGGAATCTTGAAAGAAAAAGAAGAATCTACCAGTGGAATCCAGCCTGGTTCTTGGATTGTATCCATTTGTCTGTAGCATATGAAAGCCAAAAAAAGTGTTCAGACACACGTGAAGCTCAACGTTGGAAAACGAGAGAAAGTTAGTATTTCCAAAAATCGATGCCATTTTTTTTAATGCAAAATCCATGACAGTTGGCCTATCCATCCTATGAATTATATGCCCTTTTTTTTAATTGTAACCTAACTGCAAGTGCAACAATTAAGAGTAGGGACTAGGGACTATGGATGCCAATTGTCAAGGATAGTTGAGAGCATACGCACATCTTAATATTTTTGTGGTTGGTCCCCCTAAACATACCAGAAGGCAGAATGGTTAAAATCTTTCAGATAGCAAGTGGGTGTGTACAGTAGCTGTAGCAGTACAGTTGCCTTCATGTAATCAGACCCATTCAAGTCCTAAACTAATCATAGTTTTAATGCACTGCCCAGGTTCAACAAAGCCTTAAAGTGAGTCAAAAGACTCATTACTATTGCAATACAAACCAAATCCAATCAAACCACCTTCCTCTTTCATCAACGAGTGGACCACAAGCGAAAAGTCTTAGAATTCATTGCAACAACGCACACAGAAACACAGAAACTCTTGATTTGAAGATTAATGGCATCACCGTGGCAGAAGGATTACCTTGATGTCATATTAGTCCCATGTGGCTTGCTCATCATGTTGATCTATCATCTCATCCTTCTCTACAATAAGAGAGCATGGGTTAGAAGAATGTTTCAGGTGAATAATAAGAAAAGAAATAGGAAACAAATCATGATCCCTTTATCCACTCTCCTCCATTTGTATCCATCAAATCAAACTTTTCTGATACACCAACTATTTCTTCTGACGTTGCTAGTGGATGTCAAGGACAGGGGTCCGATGGGATTAGCAGTAATATAAATGCAGCCACAGCTCTGTCATCAATATGCCTGGTTCCCAGTTCCCTAATTGGGATTGGGACATGGATAGGAGGCAGTTCCAGCATCAATGTTTTCACCACTAGATTTATGTACGGAAACACTAGTTCATCAATGGTTTATACAAAGTATATAACTCTTCTGGCTTGTTTCCAGGTGGCTTTTGCCTGTTTTGTTCAGACGGCAAGGTACTACGTTCATGCTAATTTCCTCATCAGCATGCACAACGATGATACACCTGCGCGAGTTTTGTTGCGAATGGAGTGATCTATGGGAGTTATGATCACTCTACTTCGCTAACATTTTGCTGCTTTGGATATTTGGTCCAATCCCCATGCTTGTTTGCTCGGTGATCATGGTGTCTGTATTGGCCAATCTTGACAGAAACTCAAACCAAACCAAAAAATCTCACCCGTAAATAGGGCTTAAAGGTGAGATATACATAGTTGTATCCATATCTCAAAAGAAACAAGGCCATTGTTTCCATAAAGACCCCTAGCGACACAGAAACTCGAACCCTTTGCATCAATACAAGTAAATTAACAGTGGAAGATTCGATTATCTGAAAGGCAGATGCTAGTTTTGCACAGTTCATATGAAGTTTTGTTTTACAGCACCTAAATGAATCATCAATAGTAACACTTATCCATATGATCTCGAGTTGGTAGTTCATCTTCATACCAACAAAAGTCAAAACAAACGATTCCAAAGAAACTGGAACCCTTGAAAGAGAGACGTAGGGCCGAAAGTAAGAGAGATAAGGTTTCGTTTACCACTGGAACTTGAGTACCGGAACTAGCACGACGAACAATTCCAGGAGCAGCAGTCGTTGAAGCGACAGTCGACATAGACAGGAAAATGTGTGGGTCAAGCGGGGGCTGCAACCAAGCCAAGCCGCAGGGCAGTACCGATTCCCTTTTCTGACGCGGCACTTTCGGACAAGAAGGAAATAAAAGGGCAAAAAACCCGATCTTTCTTTCATTCAAGTGTGTCAAAACAGATCCGCATCCTTTCTTTTCCCCTAAAGATAGTCTTTAACACCTAGGCGACCATGCTTTAATCTTTGTTCTCTTGCAGCTTTTTGTTCTTTAAGTCTCTTAATTTTTCCTTCACTGTGATAGTGGTTAGGCCTTTCTCCCTTACCCTATGCATTCCTCAAATGCTTTTGCAAAGGGCACCAGACTCCCACTCAAGATTTGTTATAGTATTTCATGAGTAAAGACAGGTAAGCGCTAATATATGCATTGGATTAAGACGAGATGCCTCTTCCCACTAAATGCACATGGCTTATCAATTCAAATAATACATGTATGAGTACGGATTCAATAATACACATACTGCCAATCTGATAAACAAAAGTAGGCTACTCTACGGTATGAGAAGATCAAAAGGGCAAATGGAATGCTAGCCAAAAATACTAAAACTATTGGAGTAAACAAAAAGATTGTTTACTTCTGAAATGAGCACTGGCCGGATGGATAAATGGTTTATCCGTTCGGTTCGTGTAAACAGGCTTCTCTAGTGACAATACCTATCTTATTTTTCTTTGCATAGCGGGTAAATGCATTTGGTCAAAGTCCTACAAGTAATTAAAATGCAGAAAGGAGAAATTTCTTTGTGGCACACCATAGCTACTCACCCAGCTAAAAATATAGGAACCATACATTTAGTGTGCAAAGGCACCAACGTCAGCAGTTCCATTATTTAAACTATGCACTTAGTTCAAAGTAAAAATATAGTAATCTTTTATCAACCAACTGCCCTATTAAAAATGAGAAATCATATAGATGATCCATTGGCATGGTTGCACAAGGAAGCACACTACATTGCGGCAGGCCCCTACTCTTACCTAATCTAACATAATAAATGCAAATGAACCAAGAAATGACCTGTTATCTTGAATATATATAGAATTACTGGTTCATTAGTACCCACACTGGTAAACAATCTTTCCATCTGCTGACACGAGGAATGGGGCTGGCATGGAAGGAAGAACACTTAGATTTTGTCTTAATTCCACTTGCTTTAATCATCTTGTTTGGATACAATCTTTTCCATCTGCACAGATGTATTAGTCTCCCTGAAGCCACAGTTCTCGGGTATGAAAATCATAACAAAAGGGCTTGGGTAGCAAGAGTCCTCCAGGTAAGAATAGATCACCTCTGTCGCTGCATTCAGGTTTTGAACTGAAATTTTTCAAACTTTGGCAGGTTGAACCAACGGAGAGAGGGCAAGCAATATCAGTAATCAGCAGCAGCTTATCTGCAACCACTTCCATGGCTTCAATCTCCCTTGCCTTGAGCTCCTTGATTGGTGCCTGGCTTGGAAGTTCTTACAACAACGATTATTTAGCAGGCATTATATATGGAAATACGAGTGCAACTATCACTTACATCAAATATGTAGCTCTTCTATCTTTCTTCTTGATTGCATTTGGCTGCTTTGTTCAGACTGCGAGGTGCCTCATACATGCAAATTTCCTCATAAGCATGCCTAACTGCAATATGCCTGTTAAGGTTGTAGAGAGTGCAGTCATAACTGGAAGTAATTTCTGGGTGGCTGGTTATAGAGCGCTCTATATTTCCACCAATCTGCTACTCTGGATATTTGGGCCAATTCCTATGTTTGTTAGCACGGTGGTTACAGTTTTGCTGCTGCATAATCTTGACAAGAATTCAACTCCATTGCATCAGTATGGCACACCTGGGAGTCTCGAGTCCACGAAGAAGACTGCCAAACAAATGAATGAGGAATCCAATGAACCGAAATACAGCCAGTGACAGAATCAATAATGTTGAACTTGAACCTCAGGATACTCGAAACGGAAAATTGAGTGTCCAATCATGAGCATCTTCACTAGCAATTATGATGAACAGAGATAAAGTTTTTCATTCTGACAAGTTTATGCAAGATTCTGCAGTCCAGTCGCTGATGTAACACTATTAAGGCAATGAATAAAATGCCATAAGCATTCTTCTGTAATGATGCTTTAATTTGATTGCCAGAAAGCAATATTATTAGACTTAACAGCATTTGAAGAAACCCTATAGGCTATACCTTACAGCATAGATATTTATACAAATATATAGATATAAATATAGTATTTCCTCTTGTAGCTTTGTGAAACAGAGAAGAAACAAAACTAGCTAATGTTGTCAAACACATAGTTTGGCCACAAAAACAAATGATCAAGATTGACTGGATCCAGATCTCCCCACAGATTTCTATCAAGATATCACAAAACAGAGCACTTTCAACTTCTGCACAAAAATTGGATGACACCTGCATAAGTTGTTCTCTTTCCGTTCTCCATAGTTATGTATTTTCCGAACTCTGATCTTCAATGGTGCTAGTTTTTTCAGGACTACCTGCGCTACTCACCTCTGATGAACTTGGGGGTGCTTCAGTCTCACTGCTTGAACCTCCCATATAGGAGTTAATAGCAAGCTGCCCGGCGTAAAGTAACAAACCTAGAGAATTGGCCGCAAAAACAAATGTAGCAAGGTAGCACAAGCCATTTATTATTGTCCTGTACAATACAAGGTAGATGGAAGTGGTCATCATTCTACCATTATCAAGAAAAGAGAAAATTCAAGCAATACACAGCAAAACTACCTTATGGTTATTGTTATCTGGCGGACCTGGAAAATCATGTGAAATCTAAGTATTTGAAATATGCAAATTCGAAACGGATAGTATAAGGCAGGAAAATCAAATACAAGAACACACCGAGTAGTTATCAGGTATTGTTTGGCGATTGAGAGAGTTTTCAACAGTTGTCGCGAATTTATAAAGAATTAGGGCGATGGCACCAGCTGCTAATGCACCGAGAAAAGTCGAACCAGGTGAAGGCTCCTTCGGAGCAGCTGGAGATAGAGCTACTGATTTCAAGCTCTCCATGGCCTCCTCCGTCAGAGTTTTCTTTTCCCCGGATGACCTAAATTTCTGTTCCAGAAAATGAGTAGAAGTAAGAAACATCTAAATCAGCAGAATGCATATATGTCCAGACTCAAGATCATCAATACAGATGCTCCCTCGAATGGACCATGTATAAGCTGCAACCTAATTTCTATGAATTGGATACATTATATAAAACAGCTTAAATTCAGCTACTCGTGAAGAGATTAGCCATCACCATCACATAAAAGTAAGCCCATTCCATCAAGAAGAAGAACAAAACAAAACCGTATTGTAACAACCATACATACAGTTTCTTTGACACGTTTTGCGCGGCGGCGTAGTGAGCGGAAGAGAATTGCGGTGATGGCACCAGTGAGAAGAAGACTAATAGCGGTTTGTAGAGGCGTGGGCTCGTCTGAGGTGGCGAAAATCGTAGAACTCGAAGGTGGCAGCTCGATTGGTCCCTCTTCAGCGGGAGGTTCTCCCAGAACGGCATCGGCAGTGAATTCTTCCGATATTTCGGTAACTCGTGATTTCTGCGCAGTGCATCGGCAACACCGAGTGATTGGCACAGAGCGAAAACTGACAGAATATGAAAATGCCGATGGAGGAATTGATTGGAAGAATAAATCCGCGGATGAGATAGGAAAGATGTGCCGTTGAGATAGCAACATTTGGTGAGGCGACGTTCGCAGAGACGATGAAGGTTTATGGGAGTCTGGGTGAACAAGAACTGAAGAACCTTTTTGGGACGAAAGGTTGTTTATAATTGGATTATAAGATTTTTTTTTGAAAAAATGAAAGTTATTTTTAAAAAAAAAAAGTGTGCAAGACAGGCCCGAAGACAAGAATATCCACAGATTATACAAATTTGTCCGAACTCCCTCTCTGATGGGCTTCCTATCGAATGGGCCTGGATCAGAAATGAAAAGTCCACTTTTAATATTACTGGGCCTCATTCTCAGGCTGAAACTCCAAATGGGCCAAATTGAAAAATAAAAAATGGGCCGCACAAGTGGAATTACGAGTACAAATATGGATCGAACGTGATAAGACCAAACCAAATATACTCAGTATATCCAGTCTTTAGGTCTGGAAAATCGAACGTGACAAGACATCAACTAGATATCCCAACTTGGATCTATTGTTAAAAGTGTATTTCTGGAAATATATTATTCAATTTGCAAAATATCTGTTAGATTACAGCCATGATTCTGTGATCGTATAATAGAATAGAAAATATAATTTGCTTGGCTGATTGAGATGGGACAAATTGTTTGATACTCAACTTGATAGGCAGTGGATTGGGATAGTTATTTTTAAATGAACTTTTCAGAACCAACTCAATCTAACTTTTCGAGTGATTTTTTTTTTAAACATCCAAAAAATTGTTTTTGGGGTAGAAAGTCAAAACAATTTTAGAAAAAAACTTCCAAATATACATTTAACGTCTATTTTGTATCCATAGTTATTTTTTATCTTGTTTTTTCATTTGCTTCTATTTTTATTTTTATTCTCCTTCTCATTTTGTACTTTTTGAGTGTTTGAAAAACTATTAAAAAAATAGAAAAATTTATAAAAATAGTATTTACAATTAAATTTTATAAGATAATTAAATAGTATTTATAGTTAAATTTTATAAAATAACTTTGAAGTATAAGTATAAAAAATAATTTATTACCTACTTCTGAAAAAAAACGTTTTGACTGAAAAAAGAAAGAAGTAAAAGTAAAAATGGAGTTTTAAAATATTATTTTTGACATAATATAAACAAGAAAGAAGAGAAAAAAAAAAATCTAATTTTTACTAGATAAAACAAACCCTTAATATTGAAATGTTAGTGCATTGGGCTTGTATTTTTTTTTTCGTTCTAGATTTTGTTGTGTCTTGAATGTAGTTATATGTATGTACCTTAAGCATTTTATTATATTAAACTTTGATTTACATTCAGGTGTTCAAGTTTATGAACAACATAAAGTTTTGAGAATGTAACTTGAATTTCTTTTTCATGGGGTGATTAAGGGCCTGTTTTGCATATGGTTCTTAAAATTATAATTGGCTTATAAGCACATTTTTTTTCAAAAAATGAGTGTTTTGCGCAGCCAACCTTCTACTACTTGTTCTTATTTTAAGAAGGTAAATCTTCTAAAAAAATAAGCACCTCAATACATACTTTTTTCCTTATTAAAAATTAGAATGACATATTTGTAATTTTATCAAACTTTAAAATAAATTTCGTGTTAGTATTATCCTTTTGTAACCTATCGTGTAGAGATGCACAAAATGAATCGTGGTCTGGGCCCAGCCCGGACCTGGCCCGACGGGCCGCCCGTCTTCTATGGGTCGTGCCCAAGTCGTGAAAACGCGCCCCTGCGGCACGGTGGGTCCGAAAAATTCTGGACTCTCCGAGATGGCCCGGTAGAGCACCCGGCATGCCTGTCCCAGCGTGCAAGACCGATATGTTAGATGAAGGTTATTTAATTAGTTAAATGAAGGTTATTTTGGTAATCTATTGTTAATTTTGGTAATATGCAATTAAAATAGAATTTTAAATAATTATCTTTTAAGTATTTGTGCAAAACACATCTCCTTCTAAAAATAAGAACAAGTAGTAGAACAAGTAGTAGAAGAAAAAGTAGAAGAAGTAGATATTTGGGCGCATTCAACAGAAAGATGGCAAAATTGATATTTGTAAATACGTATTTTTTGGTATATAATAATTTTGGCTTATAAAAAAAGTGTATAGACTCGGGTCAAAGTATTGTTGGCCAATCATTCTAACCTTTAAAAACGTTGGGAGTATCCGTTCATAGCTACATATAAATAAATATTGTACTATAATCCAATACTTTAGTACTAAAACTTTAAATAGAATAGCTTATATCTACTTTATAGGTTAGCCTGCACACGTGTATACCTCCATGTGCCCAAGCCCGCTTACAGTAACTCGCAATTTTACAAGTCCGACCATATGAAATGAACTCGTAAGTACATAGTTTTGATTGTGAGGTATAACCCTATAATATAAATAACAAGTTTCAACAACTCTTGGCTAGTTGAACTTAATCTCACACATACATACGCCTCCATGAATTTGAGCTCATTTACTACTGGGTCGAATCTCCTAAACCTACTCACTATATGTAGGTACATGTGAATTATAATGATTTTGTTGAAAGGTAAATTTAATATTTTATTTAAAATGCACAATTGTGCTGTATAAGTATTTACACAATAGAAAAGGTATAAAAGACAACCAAGACCGCACCTAGACATTGACATTTTCAAGCAGAAACCTTCTAACCGTCGGTTTTATGACCGACTAAAACAAGAGGTTTGAATAAAAAAAATCAAAAATATCAATTCCGTTGGTTCCAGAGGTGTCAACCGGACGGATTCTTTTTCAGAAAAAAAATTGGTGTTTTGGTTGGTTAAACCCCACACGGTGGATTTCCGTCGAAAATTCGCAGGAAATATTTAAAAAGTAAAAATAAAAATAAAGGGGGGAGGGCCTGTCAGAAATCCGCCGGAAATTACCTTTTCTTTTCTTTTTTATATTCATTTTTTTTATGTTTTAGGATTTTTTTAGGATTTAGAATGAAATTTATAAACTTAAAAATTAAAAACTTATATAACCTCTTAAACTTAAAAACGCATATAACTTATAAAATTTCAAAAATTTAAAAACTTATATAACTTATAAATTTATATACTTTATTAAAGCAAAGAATTTTATAAAGTTAACAAATCATTTATAACTTAATTAATACTTATAAACTTTAGCGTATATCATATATGAATATAACTTATAAAATTTAAAAAACGTATATAACTTGTAAAATTAAAAAATGTATATAACTTATAAAACTTAAAAACGTCCGTAACTTATAAAAATGAAAAACTTACAAAACTTGTATAACTTAAAATTTATAAACTTCAATAGAATTATTTATTTTATTTTTTCGATTTTTTTGGATTTTTAGTTTTTCTCGGGTTGAAAAATTATAAAATATATAAAACTTAAAATTTTATATAAAGTTAATAAGTTTATAGATAATTCAAGTTATATAATTTTATAAGTTTGTAAGATTTATATTTTTTATAAATTTATTAATTACGCCATGTTTGATAAATGATCATTTTCATGATATTTCATATCCTAAAAACCCTAAAAAAAAATATTTAAAACCTTAAATCCTAACAACCCTATCACGAAAAGACTTAAAAATCCCAAACCTACAAATTCTAAATAAGTAAAAATTTAAATCCTAAATCCTAACAATCTTAAAATCCCTAATAAACTCCAAACCCTAAAATCCTAATATCCTTAAAAAAAAGATAAAAAAAAAAACTTAAACCATAAAAACTTAAACATTAAAAGTTAAAATCCACTAAAAATTTTAAAAACCCCAAATCCTACAAACCCTAAACACTTAAATTCTAACAATCCTAAAAATACTAAAAAATTATAAACCCTAAAATCCCTAAAATCGTAAAAATTTCAAACCCTAAATCCTAAACGTAAAAATCCAAACCCTTATAAACACTAAACACTAAAAACCTAAACCATAAAACCATAAAAAAAAAATGGACATTGGCCCACCGTCGATTTTCCGCTGGAAAACCAGTAGTTGCATAAAACCCAAAAAAAAGGTTTGGCAGCTTTTTCTGGCCGTGGGGGTGGATTTCCGACGGAAAACCCGCCCCATAATACAAATAAAAAAAATGTTAAAAGTTGCCTTTCGCCGAATTTCCGGCGAAGGAAAAATCGACGAAAGGCACTATTCTATATATTTTTTAATTTTTAATTTTCTTTTTTACCATTTTACTTTTCACTTTTTACCATTATAAATATACCCCTCTTCTTCATTTCCAATCACACATCATCTCTAGTCTCAACTCAATTCTCTTCTCTCGTCAACTCAATTCTCAACTCTCATATGAAGCTCAATTCTCTTCGTCTTACTTAGTTACTTTTAATTTTTAGCTCATACTTCTTAGTTGTCTACTAGATTCTAGTCTTCTTATTTTTTTTCAATTTTCAAGCTCATACTAGCATATTTTTTTCATCAAATTTTTATGATAAAGTAAAAAATCCGGCAAAAGAACACGGCAATTATTATGTACAGTGCCGATTTTTTGTCGCCAAATACGAGTTTCGTAAAGGTAACAATTTCATAAATATTTTATGTATTTAAATACTTTATATAATATTATAGTTTAAAATTTAAATATTAGTTTTGATATTATATGTGTCACTTGTTCGAATTCTAAATTACATTCGTCTAAGAAGTTCCGCAGTAATGCGTGCTTGTGCAAGACTGTATAGGGTCAGTTTTTAAGTGAGACCATTTTGACTCCAACGGACATCTGGCCTTTCACGGGGAATGGTAACACTGTCTAGGCAGATGATCAGCCAAACTTTAGTACAAGATTATCTACTTTGATGCTTACTAAATCGATTAAGGCTTCTTAGGTCATGTTTTGTACCACTTATTTTTTAGATTAGTTTTCTTATTCTCTTTTTTTTTCAGATTATTTCAAAATCAGTGTTTTAAAACTCAACTTCTCCTTCTACTTCTTCATTTTTTCAGTCAGATTCTCCTTTTTTCAGAATTAGGTAGGAGTTTACTTTTTTTTTCTACTTCTACTTTTAATGGCAATTTTGTAAATAAATTAAAGTTATATTACCAGATTCAACTATAAACACTATTTAATCTACTTACAAATTTTGATTGCAAACACTATTTCATTAACTTTTTTGCTTTTTTCATAGTTTCACCAAACCCTCAAAAAATATAAAATTAAAAGGAGAAGTAGAAGCAACAGGAGAAGTAAAAGGAGAAAATGAGTATGGGTACAAAACAGGCCCTTAGACTATTGTAATTTAGAATTAGTATTAGATTAGTTAATTAAAGAAATTATAAAAATTGAAGGTGGCGGTTATGGATCGCTTTCCAATCACATAAAATCTGTACATCCAGTAGAATATGGAATAGATCCTAGCCAAATACAATTATCGAGTTGTGGTTCTACTAGCGGTGCCGGTGGTGGAAATGGAACTGAACCTGGAAGTCCAGGCATGTCTCCTTTTAGTCTTTTTAGATAAAATCAAAATAAAAATAGAGAGGGTTTAGTTGATTTAGTTTGTTCGGAGGGCAGGGGTGGAGCCAGGGGGATCAGTGGGGACATGGTCCCTCCCAGAATTTAATTTTTTTTATTATATATATGAAAAAAATTATTTTTTCATTTTGGTCCCCCAAAGAATAATAAAACTAACTTCCTATAAAGAATGACAATATAAACATTGTAGATCAGTTGGCAATTGGCATTATTCTTGAGTTTTGAGGTAGTTCGAATCTCCATGCCATCCATATTCAGCAATAATTTTTTGAGAAATTAGGAGAAAAAAGGTGTTGGCGGGTTTCGGACCCCTGTCAATTCCTACAAAGATGGCTATTACAAACAACCACTAGGCCACGTCCATTTAATAGATAAATTGTAATAACAGTTTATTTTGATAGTTTCAAATAACTTTATATACATATATATATATATTAATGTAATTATTTTTTATAGTTTAATATTATGATTTATTTTTAGTCAACAAAATTCCAAATTTTTAATTTTTTTTTTGTAAAGAAGTCAGTTATTGATGCAAAATTGTGGTTATCTATATATTAAATGATCTCAATAATTTTGGAACATGCATACCCAACTAGATCAGATCTTTACTAATATTAAAATATAAAAAAAATTTAAAAATGAGAATTAAAATTAAAATTTTATAAGTACAAAGCAAATCCTAAATATAATCTTTATCTCCCTTTTCACCTTTAAGAATGGGTATTTTTTAATTAGTTGTTGGAGACAATGATCATTATAATTATTGTCTAAAAAAATATTTTAATAAAAAATACTGTTTAAATAATTTTTTTTTTATCAAAAATATATTATCTATTAACAATAATATTAATACTGTATTTTTTTCTAAATTGATTTGACTTGTTTTGATTCTTACATTTTCTACCGTAATAACAGAATATCTATATCGATCGGATCAAATTC
>JAOWBN010182982.1:0-16736 GCA_028565015.1 Pinguicula moranensis
GCTATGTTTTCACTGTACAGTTAAAAACTAGGTAGCCACTTTGGAATTTACTTAACGTTGATGTTTTCAAATTTTGAGCATCTTTTGTGATTAATCAGCATTCATTTAATGATGGTAACTAATAGGGTTTTGGGCAACAATAAAAGAAGCTTTCCATCAAAGGGAATGGAGCACAATAATCTCGATCTCTCATATTCACTGTAGATTTTGCAGTTTGCTCTCCACTGTCAAGAAGTGAGTTGAAAAAAACAAATCTTTTTTCCCCTCATGTGTGCATCCATGGGAAGAACTTTGAGTTAGCTTGCATTCATGAGTTCAACTGACTGTTCACCCACGAATTTGGGTGATTATTTTCTACATATTTTTTATGTCTTTGCTTGTAGACATAGAGATCTTGTTGAGATTTGTTGCTAAGTCGATACAAGAATCTTGATTATTTTTTCAGAGATTTCTTCATCACTGGAGCATGGATTATCTTCCTCATTGATCAGGAATCCATCCTTATATGATCCTTTTACAAGATCTACGCGATTGATTTCTTGTCGTTATTTTTTAAAAATTTTTGTCGTTGTTCCTACAATATAACGGTATCATGTTTGACGATTATATACCGCTTCATCATTTTAAAAGGGTATTTTGATCTGTTTGCGTGGTCTATTTTGTCGTCACCGTCCCCATTTTCTTAAAAAATTAATTCAGATCATTAGAAATGCCCATCAAAATGCATTTAACTACATGATTTAAATCCGATCTCGTCGTGGCCATTTTTATTCATTTTTAGTAATTGATATACATGTATGGTTATTGTTTAAAAATTTCCTTTTGTTTTAAAACCCTAGTTCTGACATGAATTCTTTGATCTTGAAGGGGAAAAGGAAGAATGGATCGTGGCAAAGGTCTTTACCAATACCAACACCAACACGGAGACTCAAGCGACGATGAAGATGATATTGATCTTAACCTCACATTGGGGAACACAAGTGAAGAACATGGACCCCAACTACCAGAACCAGAACCAGAACAAGAGCTAGAGCCAGAGCCAGAGCCAGAACCAGAACCAGAACCTCAACCGAAGATTGAGTACATGAACCAGAATTTTGCTTCGAGTTCTAACTATATCCCCCCAGTTAGATGTTGTTCAACCATGATGACTCACGTTCCAAATCCTATGGTAATTGAATAAATTCTGGTAAAAATGATTAATTATTGTCCTTATTTTTGGTCTAAAAATTAACGGTGTCCGAATCCATGACCTTACAACTTCGATTAACTTGGTTTTCAGAAGCATCACCATTGGGGGAGGGGGGGCAAAAATCTATTTTTTGGGATGGATTAATTTTTTTTTTTTTTTTTTTTGTAGTTGTGTGTGTGTGTGGATGGAGATGGCCCACTCTCCCCTCTGCCCCTTCTAAATTATTTTTGAGACCAGTTGAAAATTAAAAACCAATTAGATTAATGTTATGAAAATAAAATAAAATCTTTATTCTATATTTCCACGTACGTACTGCGTGGAGAATGCCACAACTATGTTTTTCATCTTCATCTTCATTTTTTAATTTTTTGTTTTATCCAACTCCTGCCCAGTTCTATCGCGACCCTTGGCAAGGGCGACAGCTTCCTGTAATTCGGACCCTTCCGGCACCTCCTCAGCTTCCTCCTCCAGAGCCAATTCAATTGATATATGATCCGCGAAACTACTTAGTTTTTCCGGACATGGGATCTCCAAGCCGTCGTCGCGATAACGGGAGAGTATGCAGAATTTGTAATGCCACCACCACTCCACTCTGGCGTAAGGGCCCGAACGGCCGTCAGGTGAAATTATATTACTAACCCTAGATTCTGTTCTGTCTTTCTGTCTTTCTGTCTTTAGGGTTATTTACGGAAGTCGTTTTTGCAGACTCTTTGCAATGCTTGTGGGCTGAAGCATTTGAGGAACTTGAAGAAAGAGTGAAAGAGTGAAAGCCTGAAGAAGTTGCTGGGGGAGTTGGGATCTGGAGCAGTTCAAATTAGTGTCATTTAGTATTATGTTATTATTGCTGTGCTGCTGCTTTCATTTCAGAACTTTTTGTCATTTGGTATTACATATTAAGTGGAGTTTACTCCAGATGAGTCTGTTTTAGGGTTTGATTACTTGTCGGTGCTGCTCCAGCACTCCTAGTTGGAATCGTGTGGTGTGTAATCTTCTGCTATTCGAATCGAATGTATGGGTCGTCTTGTTCGTGTCTATGACATTGCATTTGACAAGTTCCCCTTCTTCCGATAACGGTTTTTATAAACATATTTCAAGTGATAAACAATTTTAAACTGGAATAAGAACACCAAGACCAACCATCTCCTCCTCACAAGAAAAACTTTTCATGGGAAAATATCTGAAATTCCAATATGGATTTGAAATTATGTACACTTGGCTTATATAAGTCAATAGCATTATTCTCACCAGCAAACTAACCATTTTCCACGTACTAATAAGGATAACTATCTAGAATTCCAGTGCAGATTTATCAACACTTACTCCTTTATCTATCAATATCAATATTTACACTCGTCACAGATATATAAATATTAATATATACTGCTTTATCTATCAATATCAATATGATCAGATTATTTCATAATTGTATCAGAGATCTTTATTGGCAGCTTTGGTTTGAAAATTTTATTTTTGGTTTTAGGGTTTTCATATATTAACCTATTAATGCTTTCTATAAATTTTCTCATCTGTACATACTTAGTCATCGAATTATTGCCCTGACGCACGCTAACAAAACCACCAACCGGCTACTTTACTCCACCTCTCCCATGCTGATTTGTGTACGTCTTGAGAGTTTCGTTTACACTCGGCCGGACCCAGATTTCAAAACATCACCGGCTAGAATATTTCAAGACAGTCCAGTTATTTTTTTTCAATTTGTTTTTGCTTTGTGGTCGTTAAATTTTTCAAAAACTTTTACAATAACGTACCCAGTATATTCACAACTAAATTGGGGTCTGGGGGTCATGTGTACACGGCCTTACCCTTGTAATTATACAAAGAGGCCATTTTCATTGCGACCCATTATGCATTGCGTCATTTGATGTATTGAGTTCCAACAACTTGAAATTTAATAGAGCCATTTTGCTCTAGTCATTATTAGCACAAAGATAAACGATGTCAATAATTACTATTCCAGCTCCATTTGCAATTGACAATTTTCCAAAACTCTTGTCCACTCTAAAAAATTGCATCAGACAACATAACGATAATTTCTAAACCCATCACTAATTAAACAAAATTTAATTCACACAAAAGTAAATACAACATATTTACAAACAACCGTATCCGTAGTAGTGGCAGAATTTATTTACATCCACTAAGACAGGATGGCAGTTGGTTAAACCAATCTCCAATAGAGAACACAAAATGATATGGCCTCGCCATCGCCTTGAACCAATGCCACAATATCACTTGAGTCCCCTGGTAATATACTAGCATTCATAAAATGTATCTAGTTACAAATATCCCACAATTGCCATGAGACCACCGCCCATATAGCTGCCCACATCTCTGCAGTAATGCCTGACGGTTTGACAAGCTAAAATTATTTCAAAGTTGGTGTCTCGAAAGAAAACAAACTAGAGAAAAATGTCGAGAGAACAATTTGTAGTGTATTGTATTGATTTATATATAGAATTATGTTACAATTGGTAGGTGGATAATTACACGGAAATACTAAATATAATCTTAATCAAATCTCCTCCATGATTTGAGTTGTAGAGTCCCTAAAATCTAGGTGTTGTCTTTTCTCTTCATCCTTATCTTCAACAATATTGTTAACAATCTCCCTCAAGCGAATAGGGGGCAGAGCCAACATGAGCTTAGCACGAAGAAACTTGAAGCGAGTTGTACCAAGGCCTTTAGTAAAAATATCAGCTACCTGATCATAAGTACGAGATGTCGAATAAGCATATCCTTATTTAGAACTTTCTCGCGAATAAAGTGATAATCCACCTCTATATGTTTTGTCTTGGAATGAAACACTGGATTGGAGGTAAGAGCTAAGGCACCAATGTTATCACACCATAGAGTAGGACAATCAACCAGTGGAATTCGTAGGTCACAAAATAACATGCGAATCTAGTATAATTTAGCGGTGGTAATAGCCATGGCTTGATACTCAGCTTCTATACTCGAACGAGAGACAACATAATACTTTTTGGCTAACTAAGAGATAAGGCAGGAACCCAAGAATATCAAGTGGACCGCAGATCAATAGGATCACTAGCCCAATCAGAGTTACAAAATGATTGAAGTTGTAAGGAACTTGTAGTGTACCATAGCCCAAGATTAGGGGTAACTTTTAAGTAATGTAAAACGCGCTTAGCAACACTCCAATTGGAGACAGAAGGATTGTGGAGATGCTGACAAAATTGATTTACAAAGAATGCAATGTAAGGGCATGATGAAGTGCAATATTGTAGTGCTCCGACCATATGTCGGTATAGGGTAACATACGATGGACCAAGAGGTGACATATCCAACGTAGTCGAGTGATAGTTGGAGGATGATGGAGAAGGAAGTTCTTTGCACCAAGCATCTTGGTTCTATCCAGGAGGTCTGAGAAATACTTGTTCTGTTGAATATGTAGGCTAATAGAATCTCAAACAGCTTCAAGGCCAAGGAAGTAACCGAGATCCCCTAGATCTCAGAGCCAAAAATTGGCTTGAAGACCAGTAATAAGATGTAGCATTCTCAAATGATCCAATAACCAGAATATCATCTACATAGACCAATAGGAACAATTGAACATTATCAGAGTGGAATGTGAAGAGAGACGAGTCATTGGGAGAACACACAAAGCCCATATCCATAAGAGTCTGTGATAGTCTAACATACCTAAGTGCAGGTGCTTGTTTAAGCCCATAGAGAGCCTTATGGAGAAGATAGACATAACCAGGATTCTGCGACGACATAATGCCAGGTGGTTGTTCTATGTAAACAGTCTCATCAAGATCACTATTGACAAAAGCATTTGACACATCAAGCTACCAAATCTGCCAGTCAAAGTGAACAACAATAGCAAGAAACACGCAAAGAGTTGCCATCTTCACTATAGGACTGAAAGTCTCAGTAAAATCGAGGCCATATTCCTTTTCAAAATCACGAGCAACTAAGTGAGCCTTATATCGACCAATAGAGCCATCCAATTTTCATTTAATTTTATACACCCACAGACACCGAATAATATGATGCTCAGGCGGACGCGAGCCTAAGGAACATGTATGATTTGTTACTAATACGTCAAATTCCTTCTTCATAGTAGCTTGCCCTTCTAGGGAGGGAGCAACTTGTAGGTAAGCAGTGGGTTTACAAGGAATCTGAATACTGACCAGAGCATGAAGAGGATGTAGAGTAGCATAGTAATGGTGATAATCCAGAGAGGTTTTAGAAAAAGCTGATCCGGTACGAGATCGGGTTTGGATGGTTGTGGATGGTAAGGGAACTAATAGGTCGGTCTCTGGAGCAATGAGGGGTACCATATCAGTATCATCCAGTATAGGGTGAGATGGTGGATCAGGTAAGGGTGGCCATTGAAGTGTTAGGGACTGTGATGGTGATGGCAAGTCAGGACCGGGTGAGAGGTGAATCGGGACAGTAGGCAAGGGGATGGCTTTAACTGGAGTACCTATGGCAAGGGATGTACCAATGTATGCATGAATAAACGGGCTTAAAAAGGAAGCAGTGGTACTTGAGGTATCAAGGGCAGGCGCCGCGGAAGAGCCAGTCTGAGCTGTATGATCCAAGCAAGCCAGTAACACGATTTCATCAAATATAACATGCCGAGAGAGATATGTGGTCTAAGAAATGAGATCAAAACACTTATACCCAGAATGTTGCAAACTATATCCAAGGAATATGCATTTAGAACTCCTAAACATGAGTTTATGAGTATTATATGGGCGAAGAAGGGGATAACAAGCACAACCAAATGACCTAAATGTTGAATAATCAGATTTAGTTTTGAACAATTTCTCAAATGGGCTAATGTGATCCAACAAAATAGTGTGAAGACGATTAATAATAAACACAACAGTGGATACGGCCTCAACCCAAAAAGTTGTGGAAAGTTGAGATTGAGCCATTAATGCTAGTCCCAAGTCCATAATATGACGATGCTTTCTCTCGATGATGCCATTTTGTTGAGAAGTATGTGGGCAGGAAAGTCGATGAAAAATGCCTGACTTGTTAAGAAAGACTTTAAATTGGTTAGAGCAAAATTCTCCACCCCCATTTGTTTGAAAGGATTTAATTTTACCCGATAATTGATTTTGAACACAACCATGTAATGTCTCAAACACATCAAATTTGGCATTTAATGGATACAACCATGTAAACCTAGTAAAACTATCAATAAAGATAACATAGTAGTGAAAACAATTGATTGAATAAATTGAAGTAGACCATACATTAGAATGAATTAGTTCCAATGGATGTGTACTGACACGACTCGAAGACTCAAAAGGAAGTTGTTTACTTTTGCCAAGTTGGTAAGGCTCACATACAAACTCAAGAGAATGACCAGGACACAAAATATCAGATTGACTAATAAGATGATGAATAGTAATATGGGAAGTACACCCTATGCGTGTATGTCAAACCGAAAAAATAGGTTGTGTACCAACATGGGCAACCAAAGCATGTTTAATGGTCTAAAAACTAGTTCCAGCCTTGATTGGATACATACCGCCTTCACTGGACCCCTTCAACAGTGTTTGGCCCAACTTGTTATCCTTGATAAAATAACCAAATTTAGTAAGAATGAAATAACAACGGTTATCTACGCAAAATTGAGAAGTGGAGAGTAGATTAGCGATTGCATTACGATAATGAAGAACACGAGACATTTTAATGAGACGAAGGGGGTGAATGAAATGAGAGGGAACCGGTGATCAGAATATGCAAACATGAACCATTACCCAAAACCACAGAATCAGACCCAGAATAGAGTTGTTGCTGCAAAAGAGGAGAAGAGTATTAGTAATATGATGACTAACCTCGCTGTCAACGAACTAAACACTATCATCAACATTCAAATTAGCTTGAGCAACCATAGCAGCAAGTTGCAAAGGTGGATGAAGACCCTGATAAGCAAAATTCATTCATTGGTAGCAATCCAACGTAGTATGGAAAGGCCAATCACATATTTGACATCGTACTAGATCATCAGGTAGCTGGAATTAGTAGATGAATATCGTGGATCAGAATTAGTCCGACCTGTTAGCTAAGACCCACTAGGCTACTTGCCTCACCCATGGCCCGATCGATTGTGGTCTGTTCAATTGGGCCTAGCAGGTCGATCCCAAAATTGGGGTAGTGTATGGTTGAAATTATGTTGCCCACGACCATCAGACTTTGGGCTTCTAGTCTAAAAAAAATTCAACCCATGCGAGGCCCACAGGACATTTGATGATTCTTGGCCTTGGCAAAGCGGATGAAGGATTTCGTCCAAAGAAAGCCGCAATCTCAGGAACACAAGACAAGACTTTGCCACAATATGATTGCAACGCCTTTTCAAATCTTTTAAATTCCATGTTCTTCTCATCTCTCAGCAAATTAATTTGAGCAACAAACAAATCATACTGATAATTCAACCCCCAACAACATAGGAGATAAGGTCGCCATCCGAAATATCAGCGCCTGTTGCCCGAAGCTCAACAACGTCTTTGCTAAATCGATTCAATCAACACATGATTTGGTCCCTTGGGATAGTGTCGGGAGCCTTTTGCATAATTAAAGAATCTCAGTTTTTTATTTGACACCAAATTTGGTCAACAAATATTCCTAGACGTCTGTAGATTTTTGGAAGTGAAATACTTGGTGAAAAACTCTATCCGTGAGAGTGGAATTTATCTAAGATAAGCAATATTGGTCATGTTTGTACCAATTGTTGAAATTCGGATTAGATTTCTGAACAGTTCCAACATCTGCAGTGGCAACGGGATCACCTAGAAATCTTGCAGGGGCTCGTTCTGAGCCATCAACGATATTCATCAGTTCATTAATATGGAGGATTCGGCAGATCTGTGAAGCCTAGATGAGGTAGTTACCACCATCAGACTTCGTGATAATGATCAGAGGGAGATCTGAGCAGTGAACGTAGAAGTAGCTATGTATGTGATTAAGAAAAAACCCAGACAAAGATCGAAGAAACCAGGCGAAGGACAATCTGTTCGGGAACGAATGAAAACTAGAGTCCTCTATTAGCTTTAACAAAACACTTGTAAAGCCTTATCAGCCTCAATAAGGTTACTTGTCACTAAAAGATCAAACGACCAAATTCCCAATCAGCGGCAATTTGGAGACCAGGACGGAGCAATGAACACAATCAACAAACGAAGAAACAAATAATATTGGATATGTAATAGGCATAAGCCAATTACTCTGATACCATGAAAGGAAACAAACTAAAGAAAAATGTCGAGAGAAGATGTAGAATTGGGAGATCTTCAATGGTCTCTACCGTAGTGTATTGTATTGATTTATAGACAGAATTATGTTACGATTGGTAGGTAGATAATTACAAGGAAATACTAAATATAATCCTAATCAATTCTCCTCCATTATTTGAGTTGTAGAGTCCTTGAAAGCTAGGTGTTTCCTTTTCTCTTCGTCCTAATCTTCAACAATATTGTTAACATCCTAATTACAAAAGTCGTATTGACTACGCCTTAATCGCTCCAATCTGCCATGTTATCTAACGATGGTTCCATTTTTGAACCAGATGTCATTACGAAGCTTTCAAATACGCTAAACTACACAATCCCACAATGATATCCAAATTTGTCTACCTTCCTTGTCACGAACAACGGTGCATTTGAAATGCATCATAAGATTTTCATCAAACTAATGATAACATTCCGACCACCAAAAATAGGCCTAATGGCATGAGAAGAAGAGGTAATTTGATTTGTTTTTTGGTAGGTAATGTGGTTTTATTTATTTATTGAAAAGAGCACCAAATACTGTCATACAAAGTAATATTGCAGATATAAACGGCTCCTCTAAGGCCATCCACTAATACAGGCAGAGCATGGGCTTCTGATGCCATCTCCTACTCCCATGGTCGGTTGGATCTCGCCTTTGATCTTTAGTATCTATAATAATTTCATATGTATTATCTCAACTATTTATCATCGATATTAAGAAGATTTATTAGTATTCCTATAATTATCTTCAATATCTCTATAATTAGTTAATATCCTTATAATTATATTCTATACATTCAAAATATATGTGGGACGACAAGTCTCTATATAAGCAGAGTTGGAGTTAAGGGGGCCATGGTCCCCCCAACATTTCAAAAAAAAAAATTATGCATGTAAAAAATTTATTTTTTTAGTTTGGTCCCCCTCAGAAATAATGTAGCTTTGCTTGTGTTTTACTAATACATAAAAGTCTCTTTAGATTATTTGGTAGAGTGTTAGATTTTTCAATTGGAGGTCAGGGGTCGAATTCAGATGTATTCATTTTGAGTTCATTTATTAGAAATAAAATCAAAAAATTGAGATCATTGGGTTTCGATCCTAGGTCATAGTTTAGTAAATTGAATAAGTTAACCAATACAAAAGAATGATGAACTTTTATCAATTTTAATTTTGTTTATCAGTGTATTTGTTTGGAAGTTTTTAATATATATATATAAGTGTATTTAACCAATACAAAAGAATGATGAACTTTAGCATAATCATTTTTTATTGTTTAATATTTTGCTAATTTTTACAACCCACTTGTTTTACACTTTTGTGCAATTATTTTTAAGCATGATTTTTTAATAAGCTTTGAATTTCAATAATTTATTTTTATAATTTGCTTTCTACTATTTTCTCTACAATTAAGAAAAAAATAAATAGATTTTTTTGGTTAAGCATATACTATATTGACTAATACAATTTTTTTTTATAAGGTAATGAAGATTTTTTTTCAGATCGGCACCAGAGATAATTTGGTGAAAATTCTTTTATTTTTTATCATTGATTTTATTTTTCTTCTTGAAACTGTAAGCCCCCTTGATTGTAAGTCTTTTATTTGGATCATTGATTTTATTTTTCTTCTCATTTTTTAAATTTACATTTTGCTTGCATGTTAAACCGACCCAAATTTTTTTGCCCACCTTGACAAAAAATTATGGCTCCGCCCTTGTATATAAGAGTACATTTAACTTGCAAATTATTCAAGGAAAATAGAATTCTTTCTGCAAACACTCAATCTATGTTTGTCATGGTATCAAGCAAATATCCCAAAACCTAAAAATTCCTTCAAGCCATCGTTGTTGCTCTTCAAATCTTGAATGTGCAACATGACGTAGGATGATGAAACCAAGCCAGAAATCACTTCCACTATCTTGACGACGTTGGCTAGTTGGATGGCTGATATGTTGTCTGGAACACCACCGCCACTGTCGGATTCATCATCTTCTCTGCTGATGGTGAAGTTGAACGATCACAATTACGGCTTGTGGTCACACATGGTAGAGATGTATCTTGCTAGCCAGATCCATCTGATACAACTTACCATAAATGGTGTACGGGGGATGCAACTATTTACTGGTGCCTTATCAACACCACGGAATCAACCCTAATACAAAATTATACACAGTACGCCATTGTACAAGAAGTGTGGAATGGCATTGTGACTACTTAACTTGATGTCAAAGATAAATCATAATTGTACGATTTGCGAAGATGAGTGTCTCGTATGTGCCAACAAGGCATCCCACTGGAAACCTACTACGATAACTTACAAGCTCTCTGGCGAGAAATTGACTTAAGAATACCTAACGCAATGATGAGTCCTGATGATTCTATGCATTGATTGTTCAATAGGACCAAGTCTACGATTTCTTTGATTGTTTCAATGATCATTTGGATAATGTCTAATCTAATGTCCTCAAGATCAACCCTACACCAACCATTGAGGAGACATACTACCTTAAGCGGCTTCAGGCCACCTGAAAGGTATGCATAAGTAAAGCTACAATTTTTCTGGGATTGTCCTTGCATCTCACGGTCTTCGTCATGGAGGAGGTATATCCGAAGATTCTTCGTCTCTAATCGATGAAGAGAAGGACAAATTGTTCTACACTCTTTGTCAAAAGAAGTGTCACGCAATTGAAACTTGCTTCAAGATGAATAGATATTCAGAATGGTGGAGGCAATCTAGATAAAAAAAATCTGATGCTAATACTGGAAAAGCAGTAGTGGCCGAATGCAGTGTTGGAGATAATCCAGATCCGCCAGGTACAAATAGTTCTAGCTCAGGTACGACATTCGTATCTGGATCTCAATCTTTATCTAATTGTTGGGCTCTGGATTCTGGAGCCACATATCATATGACATATGATCAACCAGACTTATTACCTATGACTCTTTCACAAAGGAGTTGTACCATGAGCGCCAACGATGAAAAATGTCCTGTATTTTTTTTTGATAAGACGAATTTCCATATGTAAAATGAATTATGTACATGAAATCAGACATACAAATGTACAACAGTACTCATAAGTTCACTAGAGGTATCCACAAGATATTTTCTTTGATATTGAGCTGGATATCATGCCTATTCTTCATACCCTCCCTCTGGTATAACTAAAGGTGATCTGGTGCATGGCTCACCTAGCATCATAGTAGATCGAAAATCATCTCAGCATTTAGATTATCTCCATCATCCACTCTTAACTAAACAAAATGTCATGACAGTCCCATTGTCAATACCCATTGTAGGGATATTGGTACACAATTCGATTATGTTTAGAAAGCTATCCTTGAGTTGGCTGAGGGAGTGGTACTCCGAATAGACATACATATCAGATCAAAATCAAAGAATAACTAAATTAACCTATCTAGCAGTACATAACATTTCCTTCTAGACCGGATCTCATGATATTTGGTGGTCCTGGATCTGCCTCAGACACTTAGTATAGTGTCAGTTTCTTGAGTTCAGTTTATACCATCTTAGTCTTATGGTTGCTGTCAAAACTGCTAAGGATTGCTTCTCTTGATCTCTGCAACATTGATCAACTAAACACTAGCTATGCAAGTTACCACCAGATTACGCGATAATCTAGATACTACATAAGTCACTAATGAATCCCATATAGATCCTGGTCTCAGCTCAGTCTGCTTACATTATAGCATTTTGGCCATGTGATTGATGCAGAATTCCAGATAGGCATAACCAAAAGGTGTCAACACTTAGGCACGTGTTAGACCATGTATATGACCGATCCTTCCTTGTGCAGCAACCTAGCTCCTGTAATTGCTGAGGAATGATGTTGGGTGGTATAATTTCAGGTCTAGAATCTCAGCGGCTGCACAACAACAGAAAAGATTAGTAGACTCTATCCACTTGAATATCCTTCAGGCTCATTGCACATGACCCAGATAGATGAGATCTGATATGCAGCATGTTGGTTGTGTCATTCATACCCCTAGGCCTAAAATCATCAGTGGTTGCACAAGAAATAGAGGGTTAATAGAATTTTTCCACTTTGATTTCATGATTGTACCATTTATACCAGTTGGATGTTATTCTGTGAAATCAACCAAGAAAAATAATATTGTGCTAACATCACAACCATTTGACAGTTTGGTGTCTGAGTCTGCTAGCCATGATCTAATCAGTTTCAGTATCCTATTGTTAGGCTTGGTGTTACCTCCATTTACTACATTCTGTTCCTTCACAAATTTGAAATGCATGATATTTTCCCCTGCACCTCGGGTACCCTGTATTTCTTTCTACTCTGTAGCAACATCTTGTTATTAAACTTTCATGCAAATTTCATACAACAAACATGATTTCCAAGCATCTATGAGTTCTTTTAGCTTTAATCCACAACCATGTTTCCTATTGAATTTTTTTGTATAATCTGACATATCTCAATATTCTGTGATAAAAAGTGTACCCCATTCCTGCATATCCAGATCTGCAAAATTTGTGCTAGCCATACAGATTTCCAATCATCTAAATTAACCTGGTTGGGTTTAACATTAATGAAAACTTCCAATGTAGGAATCTGTGCCCAAGAATCTGCGTATGTTTAAGTCTGTGCCTTCAATCCGGCTTTTTAGTTCCTTCCATATCTTCAAAGAAACAAAACAATTAGAGAATAGGTGTGTAGTATCTTCAATTTCATCTTTGCACAAGGTACAAGATACTTCGAGTTTCATGAATAATATGTCTCTCTTGTAACACTTTTTTCACAGGTATTGCATTTTGTAACATCTACCAGCCGAAGATCATGATCTTCTTTGGTGTGATGTCATTCCAAATATTTTTCTATGTAGAAGCTTCTGTTTGTAAGTAAGGATAGACAAAATTTTCCACTATCCTTAAGTATGCTGATTTAACAGTCTCATTCCATGTTCGCCACAAAAGTATATCTATCTCTACTAAATGCTTATGGAATGTTTTCTTGCAAAAGACATGTTAGTGCATTTAAATCTTGTAATTCATGGTCTCTTAGTACTCTTCTCCATGTCCAGTTCCAATGCTATATATTTTTGCTCCAATTCCCCATCTCGGATATATAGGCATGTACTAAGAGACCATGAATTATAAGATTATATAATCCAAGTTCACCCTTCCTGATACTTTACTTGTACCCTCATTATCACATAAATTATTGTTTGTCAGTCAAGTAACACGTGACTTGAATTGCTACGCCTTAATCCACCTTAATTTTTCCTTATTATAAGATCTTCTCACCAAGAAGATTATTGGGTGTGCTACTATACGAGAAGGGCTATACTATAGGGATGAGTTCAATGAAGGAAGAGCATTTCAAGCCGAATCTACATCGTTGAGTAATAGGAAGAAGATCAGTTTTGGACATAGATGACTAGGTCATCCGTCCTTTAATTATTTATAACATCTATTTCCTAAATTATTTATTCAGCATTCAGACAATGATTTTGCATGTCCAACGTGTGTTATGGCTAAAATCCACAAGTTAGGCTATCCCTTAATTAATTCATAGACTAATGTACCTTTTGCTTTAGTTCATTCGGATATTTGGGAATCTGCCCCTATTGCAACATTATCTGGTATCCGATGGTCTGTGTTATTTATTTTTTATTATACTTGAATGTCCTGGGTGTATATACTTAATCGAAAAGACGACGTGTCAGATATGTTCATGGGAATTCATCAAATGGTTTGAAATAAATTTTCTATGGTCCGAGTTGTAAGCTATGTGGTGTATTTGACCAATTGAATGCCAGCAAAACTGTTGGGCTTCAAAACTCCGCTTCAGAGACTATCCTCTCTCGTGCAAATTCCATCTATTCCGATCTTGGTTCTAAGGATCTTTGGGTGCACGGATTTCGTGCACTGATACCCATATCAATGAAATGAATTTGATCGTTGCACCATAAAATGTGAATTTGTTGAATACATGCCTCATAAGAAGGTATATCAATGTTATGATCCTATAAAAAAACATATATATATATATATGTGAGTTTAGATATAATATTCATGGAGACAAGGTTATATTATGACCTCCATTAGATTATCTCACTGTCAAAACTTGCAGAACCATCGCTAGGATTTGCATGACTCATCCTGAATGTACAATATAAATTGGATGCTAAGAAAAATACTTTGGATGGCTCGGATGGCAAAGTTGGGCTTGATCAAGGAAATTTAATTGACCACTTCGGGATCCTAATAGGTCATGGGCTTGATCAAGAAATTGGATCATATGAGTTGCCCAAATATGATGTAAGTATTGAGGAAAATTCACTAAAACCAAGAAGCCCACAAAATCGACTACCTCTTGAGTTGGTTGGAGAGGACGAATCTAGAAAACAATCTGCGACTAATGATGAATTTGTTATCCAACCATCCTCTACGTCCAACTGACAAGAAGACCCCCTCTCTCTACAACTTATCAACTGCTCAATAACTCCGTTGAGAATAATCCTAAGGTACGTTTATCCAACCTTAATCCCTTTTCCAACCCTGATAATTATGTGGATTATGTTTTGCCTAACATACTAACAATTTTATTGAATGTCTTGACTAAAGTTGTTTCTCAAGCTAAGTTTCAAAAGTGTTTAAATTTACTTGGAATGAACTAACATTGTTTTATAGGATTCAAATTGGAGCTATGAGAGACTCTGGTTCTCATAGCATAACAATTAAAATTAGTTTAAAATTGTACTTAATCTGAAATTAAGTTTTTTCTCGCTAGTTGTTTTGATATTTGCAAGGTGGAGATTGTTGAATGCAAATATAAAAAATATTAATGAATATTGTTTAAAATTGTGAATTTACTATTTTGCCCCTTGTTTGTACTATATTTTGTGAAATATGCTTGTGAAATGATGATTTTACCCTTACTAAGTGAGAAATGACTGTTTTACCCTTGCTGTAGCTGAAATCATGAAAATACCATCAATGAAAGTGTAATCCTGGTCATCCATTTGTTATGATCGTGTGGTTGCAATTAAATCCCGCTTATTTATCATTGTGTAATCTGAACTGTTCGATTATATTTTGATCTAATGGCCTATATCAAAGCTTCTCGAGGAAGCTACTTGAGTTGATCTGAACCGTTCTTTTAATCTTTATCTAATGGTCTGAAAAGAAGATTCTCGAGGAAGCTTGATCCAAAGAGTCACGACCGTTTGATATTCTGACAAGATCCTATGGTTCGGATTGATTGTGGTTATCGGTGAAGATCGGATCGTCCGTTTTAAGTTTGATCTAACGGCGTGGGATCATACGTGTATTCAATGGAATGGGAGCCATAGATTTGAAGTGATCCAACGGACAATGATTGTTCACGAAGTCGATATAAAAGCTTTTCGTTGGATTTCGTGGAATAATTAATTCATAACTTTTCTCTCTCTTGTCTCTTGAACATCGTTTTCTCTCGTCTCTCTCTTGGTTCTCCGACTTTCCGACGGCTAAACTCTTGGTTTTCCGCCAGTTTTTTTGGAGGTTTTGGTAATTGTGATCGGTGAGATCAATTTTATTCGTTGAGATCTACGTTTTGGTTACACTTTGATCTAGTTTAGCATCTTTAAAGTTTATGGATTCCTTTTTAAGTGTTGTTTTTGTGAGTTGCTTCTTAAAGTGACGTTATTAGCACGTTTTAGGAATTTTCTAGACTTTACTTAACCTTCTTAGACTAGATTTGAGATTGCATGTTTGTTGCCTTTTGAGATTTCTTCGGACTTGTTGTATCTTGTAATTTTCTCGAAATATAATATAAGCTACAAGAGCATTCAATTCCGAAGCTCAACTAAGATTAGCCGAATCTAAGGAGACGGTGAACCTCGGTCCTTAAATTGTGTCTTGATCTACATTTTCCTTTACAAGTTTATTCAACTAACCGCCTACTGACAATTTTATTTATTAAGTGTGAAGAAGGCAAAATCCAACCGAAAACCAGCGACAACGATCTTCATCAAGGAACTAAAAACCCTATAATTATTCCAAAGATCCCTTAAACCATTGAAAGTGATTACCAAGAATACATTTCCTAACACTGCACCATAGACTAACGGTTGATAGCCTAAGGGAAACCTCCAACGGAGGAGCCGAAGGCAACTCTAACTATGCCTTTGTCTCATATAAAAGTTATCTAGAAAAGTCACCAAACTTGATGAAAAATGACATCGATGTGGAGGAGGGGGAATGGGAAGTCATAAGAAACAAAAATGCCAGAAGTCCAGCCAAGAAAACTCAGGAG
>JAOWBN010182993.1:0-16735 GCA_028565015.1 Pinguicula moranensis
AATGTTTTAATTTGCGTTTCGTAATATCAAATCTCTTTAGTTCTTTTATGAACTCTTTTTGACTTATCTTTCTTTGTTTTAAGAAAAGTGGCGTTGGTTTTACAATTTTTTTATCTTATTGAGTTTGTTTGAAACAAATTTTCAAAAAGGTTCTTTGAGTGGCAAATTTATTTTTCACAAACACGTAGGTTTCGTTTACACCTTCATTATAGGTGTTGGGTCACATTCTTTACAAGTTTGTCAATTCTTCGATCCTTTCTTTTGAACCACCAATATTGGTATTGGGTTTAGTCACAAGTTGGCTAGGTTCATATCAGCTGGTTCACCGGCAGTTTGTCGGTTTGATTTAATCGATTTTGGCACTATATATAATAAATTATAATATATAAGTTTATTAATTATGAACTATATATATAACCATATATATTAAAATAGTTAGAAGGAAAGAAGGGGAAGGAGTGGCTTGAATTTAATTATAAATGGATAACTATTTATAATTAAGTTGCCAATGTATAATTTATATAGGGATAGGATATATAGAAACATATATATACATATAATTATACACTTAATCCGGGCCATCCATTTCTATTAGAATGGAAGGCCAGGATTAGCCCCATTACCACCATTCCATCAGCGCGTCTATCTCGCTCATTCTCATTTGATCTGGCGCGTCTCACCCATTCTCATTCGATCCCGCGGAACCTCTGTCAACGTCGATCCAAATCGAAGTCCTCCAGCGCCGGTGAGAGAGCAAGGAAAATCGCCCACCAGAATAGGAAAGAAAAATCTGCTCATTCTTCATATTCGATTTTTAGGGTTTCGCGGGCGAATTTGTTTTCGATCTCGTGTTGCCCCAAAAAAAATTTGGAAGAGGTCGACGCTGAGATTTTTGATTTCATCTTCATTTTTATTTTGGGGTTCGATTTCAATTTCATGCCAGTTTCCATTTTCGATTTCAGTTTCCAAAACTATTTTTGCTTTCGTTTTCGATCGACGCTTAAAATCTGCCTCCGTTTTTTGATTCGGGTTGATATTGTTGTATTGAAATTCTCTTTCATTTTGGACGTTTTTGTATTGAGATTTGCATTTTTATTTTTGTTTTTGATTTTGATTTCGATTTCGATTGTTCTGCGGGTTTGATTTTTGTGTTTGTGTTTGTGTACTGCAATCGTCACCTTGCATCATCTGTGAGTATCTTCTACTTTGTGTGAGACTCAATTGCATTACTTCTCCTCTATCAATACTTCACATGTGCTATCTGAATATCCAGTTCATGCTTGTAGAGGGTTGGACTGATGATGATGTGTAGTTGGAGATGAGTACAATTGAGTCAGTAGAGAAATCCTTGAGGTCCCTTTGTTCACAGTTGGCACCAAATGAACGTCATGAAAGGCGAGCAACGACTGTTTGTTGCCGCACAAATGATGCATCCAACATTATCAAGATAGGATGTGTTATGTTGACATTTAATCAGATAACCAGTACGAGTTAAGAAAAAGCAGTCTACGGTTCTAAAAATGTATTGACATGTATGTATAAACATGTATTCACCATCTGATATGCATCAGTGCCTGCTCTAAAATCTTGTTTGATCTCATCAAAATAAGATGTGTAATGAAATGCCACAAATGTTGTTGTGTCTCATCCCTTGGGACTACAATTTTCTTTGTTGACAAGAATCTTACCTTGTCCACCAGGCATTGCTTGCATTTATTTCAGAGCACCTTTTCACCATCGCAGAGTGAGTTCTCCTGAAATCTTGATATTCTTTGTTTCATTCTCTCCATCATCTCTAACCTACTTCTTTCATTTACAGGTATGTAGGTCTTTTGAAGGTCCGGGTTCCCTGGAGGGAAATCCTTGATGATGCTCAGGATCGTCTTGCCGAGATTTTGCCTCGTTAAATAATAGATCAGTCATTATAGTTTGCTCTGTGCATAATTCTCTAAGAATCATGATCATTTTAGTGTGATAGTTTCTTTCTCCCCAGCTCTCTTCATTGATTTGTACATTCAATTTTGCATTCTTGTTTTATTAAGTATGGATCTGGATTTTGTTGTATACATCATGCCTTTCTTATTCATTGAAATGTACAGTTTGACAAAGCTTGAAAGGGTTGTTACAATTCTGTTTCAGATTTCCTAAATGGTACATATGCAATAGCAGAAATGAGCTAGTACACTAATTTCTGCAGCACTTTTATATGACTACCAATCCCAGAATAAGCCTTCTCTGCAGACCCGGAATAGATTTTCGAATTGTTTTCTTCCTAATATGAACAGCTGGAAGAAGATGCAAACAAGATAATAATATTGATACTAGCAACAATCTCATCTAACAACACTAAAATCAAAAGTACTAGCAACAATCTCATCTAACCTCCCTCACATTATAGTAGTTATAGTCATAAACAACTTCTCAAAATGCTGCAAAATGATGAGTCTCAAAATGAACAGCTGGAAGAAGATGCAAACAAAAGACACACCATCAGTCTTGGTTCTACACTATCACGGATGAAAACGCTCATGTGGGATCAATGTACTGCTGTCCTGGGGTTGCTTAATTCTAGCACACTCCTGGGAGAAACTTTGAGAACTCAGCAGCAACTTCCACTTTTAGCTGTCCATCTCTTCAAACATGCACGATTTTCACAGAAAATTGTGCTGTCCATCTCTTCAAACATGCGCGATTTTCACTGGACAAGCACAATAGAGCTAAGATGCTGGAGAATCCCATGCTTTGTTCTTCACTGATTGCAGGTTCTTTCTGGAATGACCTTCACTCATTGATTAATCAGAGAATGAGTTCCAAAAGCAGTAGTTCCTTGCTTAAGATGTTGCAATAGGAAAATGAAAATATCCACAAACAAACAACTAATTTTTTTTACTACCAAAGGTAAACAATGATGCAGAAGTGAGTATAGTAGAATTAGAATCAACCTCAGCGCTTTCCCACTCTCCTTTTTTACTACCAGTCACCAGATTTGTTACAAAAACTGCTCCTACAACTTTGGCAGAACTACCAGAATAGTCTGCAATGACATTCACACGATTAGCTAATTTATTTAGGGAGTTTCGAAACACGCAAATTTTCTCTATGAAATGCTTCTGTTAAATCCTTGACAACTTCTGGCATTTGTTTGTTGGACTTCATCGTCATACACTTGCATGGGGTAACTGGTTTGTGATTATGATCATCATTGAATACCGACACTGCACACTTCAAACTATACCTATCTAGTGTGATCCTTAGACTTGCGGGGCACCCACATTTGAGGGTTGACCTAAGTCTTTTCCCTTTCTTGCTCACATCTTGTGTCTCATTACTTGGCGTCTCTTCATTTACGGTTGGTTCATGCTTTCCCTCATGCACGCAAACATAAAGTCTTCCAGTTACCTCATCGGAGCGTGGTTTTGTCTTATATGAAGAGCATATATGTGTCCAAAATCCCTGTTGTCTTTCGTACTCTGCGTAATATTCTCCCCCTGCTTCTAAATTATCAAAAACCATCCCCTCGTATGGTTTTTCTAAAGTTTTCGATGGACTCAATTGATCAGAGATACTTTCATCACCTTGACTAGGCAAATGAGGATCATCCTCCACCAAATTAAATGCATCTGCAAATAATATTTCAGTGTCAACACAAAAAATCAACAAAATTGCAAGCAAGTAGCATTCTCACCATCACAAGGTTGATGACTTTGCAAAGTAGGATACTCGTGGGGAAGTTGTTGTTGACGATGATGATTATCGTACGTCGAAGAATCCATAGATAAACTGTGAAAGGCCACCCCAAATTCACTGTAAAACCCAATGGAGGAACAATGAATGTGACTTGTTTATAGACATGATATCAATAGTAAATGTGTCCTGCCTCAATCTAGTCAAGAAGATGAACTTGAAAGCATAATGGCACTTTCAGGCACCAGTTCAATGGCCAAAAAATTGAAACTGAAATATACTTTCTAGCATTAGACAGGAAAACTCATATTCAAGGAGCACCTCCTGCGTAATCTCAACTCTGTTGCTGAAAATTGAAGAGAGAACATTGAGAAAAAGCACAAGCAACAAGGTTCCCTTGTGTGCATACTATATGAATTTGCAATTATAGAAATACTTGTAAAGCAAAAGGCACCGAGGAGGCCTGGCAGCAAATTAACAGAATCATTTCGTGTTCAGTTTTCACTTATCTACTGTTAGAGCAATAGATCAATATAATTTATTTATTTCACACGAAAGAAGGATGAGATTAAGCTATGGTCTTAAGCCGCCTATAAACTCCATGCATAAAACTGAACAACATTGAACTAGTTAAAATCCTAACATCCAAATTGGAAGCCGACGGCGCGCAGTCAAGGCCAAACCCAACGAAACTAATGAAGTACTTGCGACATCAACCAAAATCAATGAACTCTTACTAGGTCAATAAATGGAAGAGATTACGGATTGGCTAACAAGAGTTGAAAAATCACTACCGTCTTTAAACGCGATTTGCCGAGAAAATGAAGAAACTACAGAAAATGGACGAAGATCGCGGCTGGATGCGCCGTTGTGCGGGTCACTGTTGATAGAGTGGTTCTGCGCGGTTCCAGTGTACAATAGCGGGAACTGAACCCCTTATTTTTTGGGGCAACCCTAAATCAAAAACAAATTCGACCGTGAAACCCTAGACCGGAATACGAAGAAGGATGAGATTTTTCTTACCTATTCCGGCGATTTTCCTTTCTCTCTCTCTCTGGCGCCGGAGGACTTCGACCTAAACCTCTATTCTGCAGGATCGAAAGAGAATGGGAGAGACGACGCGCGGCTTGCAATTAGGAATGAGTGAGACACGCGGATTTGTGCATTGGGGGCTAATCTTGACCCTCCATTCTATTAAAAATGGATGACCAAGATTAAGTGTATAGTTATATGTATATATATGTGTCTATATATCCTATCCCATTTATATATATGTGTATATATATTTACATAAATGAATCAAAAGCAACATAGTTCTTGAAAAGAATGAAATACTTACTTTAATTACATGTTGATCAATCCAACTCAGTAGAACTTCTTGTAGTATTTCTACTTGTCGTATCTGTTTCCCATGTGTCAAATTGATGTTCTTAATCTCTTTTTTTAGTTGTTATCCAATAATTTAGCATGTTTGAAATTCTAAGTTAGTCGGATGAAGTGATGCATGATGATCGTCTAGAATGTTACATCACTAACTAAATATTTGCTCTACGACAACTGTAGAAATCAGATATGCTAAAACTTCTCTAGCATAGTCGATAACACGAAAAATCTCGTATTTTACTCTTCCACCAACCTAGAATATCAAAATATCACTCGAATGACATCATCATTACCTGTATGAACAATCTTAAAGGAAGTTGTTAGATAATAATCAAGTCTCACAAAGATGGAATTTGATGAAGACCTAGGTCGTTTATATAATTATTTTATTATATTCCTTATTCTTCTTAGTATTACTCCACTAGAACCACAACCACTACCACGAGAACTTTGAGTACTAATACCTAAACGTGCTTGATATTTTGAATAAAACTCATTTAATAAATTAGTTATTTCTTCAATATGAATCTATAATCAACAATGGTTCTATAATTCTCATTGACAAATCTACCATAATAATCTTCTAATGCTTTATTAAATTGAGGTATGTTAATAAGAGATTTGCACTATTTTTCTTTAATAACATCTAAACAAACAACTAAATTAGATTCTTCTTCAAAACATGTAAACATTTCTCCTACAATAACACAAACTGGAACAATAAGGTGTGAAGTGGATTTACATACATATGATGATAATAGTTTTGTGTAATCATTAAAATAATTTAATAATTATAAAACTTTTTTTCACTCATTCCAATGGGTATGATGTAAAAATATATTTGTGAATATATTATTAACAACAGGACACAATAAGTCTTTATAAGGAATGGTTGACTAAAGTAGAGCTAAGAAAATATTTAACATGTAGGCACATCAAGCGAAAGGTAGCTCTAACATTGTTATATTTGCAAAATTTAAATTAATCTTTCATTACCTTTGGTCTGCTTGACAAAAATTTGATAGTTTTTTAATAGGATTAGTGCTTAAATCAATACATTTAAGTATATTGTACACATAAATTAATAATATGACAAATACATTTAATATGAAAAAAACGACTACCAAAAGACGACTCACATAATGTTTTGAAATAATCAATACATGCATCATTAGGAGAAACATTATCTAAGGAAATGATATATACACTACATTGCAAATTATTTTATTCTAATATAAGCATTATCATGTTACTTAAATTTTTGCATTATGTGATTCATCAAAACACTCATATGCAAGTATCCATTTTTGGATATTTTATTCATTATCGATCCAATGACAAGTTATTCTCATATAACTATGGGTTTGAAAATGATCGGACCATATAGCGCTACATAGATAAAAAAAAATTGTTGCATGTTTGAAAAAACTTTAACAATATATATGGTGTGTGTACTACATGAAATTCTAGTAAATGTGGAATTTAAACACATATCTACATAATTTTCAAGGTTTAGACTTTTGGCAAATCTAAAGAGAAGATTTTCCAAACAAGTTAAATCAACTAAACCTACCTTATTCTTATTAGGATTAAATCAAAAATTACTAGAAGAAGATGTACCTTCACCGACGCTAAAACTCAAACTACTTAAGATTTGGGTATGAGTAGGATCGATTCCAATCTCTATTGGATGTTTAGTATTGACATATCGCGCAAATGTTTCATAACCTCCACCTTATGAAAAAAAAAGTAAAAATAACATACTAGATTAAAAATTTTGAAAAATTCTATTGAAAATTCCGTACCTTTTTGGAACGAAAATTTTCTTTCACATAACCAGCACACCACCCAAAAGTGGTCGGCCTCTTTCCACATTTGAAATTTTGTTGAAAAACTCTGTAAATATTTGAGAATTGCTCATTCTCTTACCAGCTCGCTCTTGATTTTGAGATTCGGTGGGACGGACGAGGTGGTTTGCTTTGACGACAACAAGAAAAAGGTGTTGAACTTGAATTTTAAAAACCTTCTTCCTCTTCCAGTGGTATTTTTGGCGATTCTTCCAAATTAAAATAAATTTTGTTGAAATCATCAATACCAAAACAATGTCGCCAAAATCACCATAGGGGTGTTGGGATAAAGAAAAAAGAATATTTTTTTCGATATCTGTTGGTAGAATATCGAAATAGAATAAAAAATTATTATATGTAGTTAAATAAAATGCGCAATAATTAAAGATTGAGATAGATAATAGGAGACAAAAAGAGAAACTGGAATGAATGAAATGGAGGGGGTGTATGGTATTTATAGAAAAGATAAAATAAAAAAATAAAAAATAAAAATTGGCCGTTTGAACTTTTTATTTTTTTAATATTTTTAGGTCAATTCAGATATCTTTTGAGATTCTTTTTCAATCTATTTCTCATGTTCTTATTACACTTATTTATAGTACAAGAGGGGGGACAAGTGTTATTAGTTGTCAAATATGGCAACTAATCTTGACTCTAAGTTGCCATATTTGACATTCTAAGTTGCCATATTTAACATGTGAAGTTGCTATGTTTGACTAGTCTAACACTTACAGAATAAAGCCTCATTAAAAGTCTGCAAGTCCTTTACACCGAGCCCCCCATTTTCTTTTTATTGTAACACCTGATGCCATCTTACCCAATGGATCTTTCTTCTGATAGATAGTGTTCCACCCCAGATAAAAATTTTTATCAGACTTGTGAGCTCTTCTAGAATCTGCTTTGGACCTTTATACTTAGACATATAGATTGGTAGATGAGACAACACTCCTTTAATTAATACCAATCTTCCCCCAATGGAATGGAATTTGTTTTCCCACCTTGTTAATCTTTTCTGGACTTTTTGTATGACAGAGGACCATGTAGATATCCTTTCTATTTTTACCCCCAATGGCAGCCCCAGATAGATTGTAGGTAGCTTTTCCACTATGCACATCAACAATTCTGCAAATTCTGTCATCCTCTCTTTAGTCACATTCACCCAATCGAACACTCTGATGATAATTAATCCTCAATCTAGTCATGTTTTCTAGCAGCCTCAAAATAACTTTTGTTGCCTTCATGCCCTCTAAACTGCCATTGCTAAATATGATAGTATCATTACCTTATTGGAGCAATAGAAGTGAATCATTTCCATATATGAAGCTTGTGAACATATGTTGGTCCTTAGCTCTTTTCAACAATATTTTCAAACCATTTGCAACAATGATAAATAGATAGGGAGACAGGGGATCCCTGTTTCAATCCTTTTTGCATTTATACTGTCTCTGTGGGTGAACCATTTATCAAAACTATGGTTGAGGCACTTTTTATGCATCCCTTCATCCACTCTATCCACTTTTGTGAAAATTCCATCAGTTGCATCATCTGGAAAAGATAACACCAGTTTATAGAATCAAAGGCCCTCTGAAAGTCTATTTCGAACATTGTCATTTTCCCTGCTCATTCTTCTTGCTAAATGTGTTGCTTCATTGGCGCAAATCACATCCTCCCGATAAATCTTTCTTTCACAAAGCCATCTTAAGTTTCTGATATAACTGATGTGATTACTTTGCTCAACCTCTGTGATAATAACTTTGAAAGCAATTTGTATGAGCTGCCAATCAAGGATATCAGCCTGTATTCTTTTGACTTTGTTGGATTATCCACATTTGCTTGCAATGGTAGGAAGAACTAAACCCTCGTGGCAACTCGTTTGTATTATGAAATTCTTGTAGTCAGCCACTGAAGTCATCTTTGAGGACATAATGGAATTCATGAATAAATTTGAAATTGAATTCGTCTGGTATGGGTCCTTGGATCAATTATATGACCATGCTTTTTTTTTTCTACTACCTCAAATTCACCCTGTCAATAACTCATTCTCTTCCCCTATTAGCTTCTGACCTGGCTCGAATCCAGTGAATATCTGATTGGCCTCTTCTGTCTCATCAAATTGGTTGTGAAAGAATCTCCTAAATGCCTCTTTTACTTCCGCAACAGTGTCGTCCAGTGTGTGATGACTGATGTTGCAACAAGATGTATGCATGCGACTTTGTTGGACTCTGTGTGCGACTTTGTCGAACACATGCTGAGACATGTGTGCACTCACGTGCATGGGATTTGGAGAATCTGCGCAAGGTTGGAGGCTTTGCAAATCACAAAAAAGATGAGAAGAGATTGTCATTCAAAGTGGGATGACAGAATTTAATAATACATTCGAGCAAGAGTTGTAGCGTGAATGAACGAGAAATATCGAGCGTATTTCTAGACATGGTGCAACAAGATGCAAACATAGGACTTGGGGAAAATGATATAGCGCAAAAATTTACAAGAATGATGGATCCGCCTGTTAAACATTAATCCCCACGTGTTAAACACCAATCACAATTATTCATTTGGTATTTAACAGATGGGGTCCATCATTCTTGTGAATTTTTGCGATAGAATTCTTGCGCTATGTCACTTCCGAGGGCTTGAAGAGTCCATCTACAAAGTGTTTCCTAGAAACACTAATTTGAAAGGATTGAAGAAAGATTCGATGTAGTTGAAATAAGGAAAGAATCCTAGTTAACTAAAAAAAAAGGGAAAGAATCCTAGTTGGTCTAAGATGATAAGCGTTCCCGATTTCTTTCCAAAGAAGAAACTCACGTGAAGGAATGGGTTACACGAGAAGTCTAGGAGAGTACAAATCATGTCTTTATGAAGAATCCCGGGCATATAAAGGGTAGTACACAAGGAAAGAATCGTAACCTAGGTGGACCAAAAGATATCATACTGAAAGAGAGTTTCATGGTGAATGAAAGTCTTGCACAAAAAGTTTGAGGAAACCACAAGACTTGTCCTTATAAAAGACACTTGAGTATAAATACGAAGGGGTGTATGGGTTGGGGATCTTCTCTTCATCCCTTTAATTTTTTAGAGAAATGGGAAAATAAGAGCCAATAAAACTCGGGAGCTGGAAGAGAACATTGCTAAAACTCTCAGGAGGAAGCGATTGACAAGTTACTGGGTAGGCATCAATCTTTGCAAGGGGATCTTGCTTTCTTTCACTATTGTTGGTTTGGGTAGAACCATTGGAGTAAGATCATCAAGAGAGAAAAACTATTGTGATCTTCAGGTTTGAGAACAATTATGAGTGTTTGTATAATCTACTGAAAAATATAGTAAATCACTCATGCTGCGCGATGTCTCCCAGAGTAAGTAGTTGACATCAAACTGCGTAATCATTCTTTGGGTTCATTTATGGTTTCTGCGCAAATTGTGTTATTGCATCGTCCATCACACTGATAACAAATTCTAAGAGACATGACTTTACATTAATACTTATTTATGTGTATCTCTTCTCTTGAATTTTGTAAGGTATAAATCAAGTAAATTATCGAAACTCACAAAAAAACCATTCACACTTTTTTCTTGGTTTCATCATATAAGTTTACATTAAAAATATTTATTAAAAAATTGCACCATGATAATTTGGGTGGGGGTGTGCCTGTGGGTGGGAGCGTGCGCTCCTCTGTCTCTTGATACTTTAATCCATTATTTGGTAAATATACCAAATGTGAAACTTGAATTGGCAACTCCCATCATCGCGTACGACTTACGAGACCAATTAAATTATCTAACGTCGGCACTTTGCTATGCAAGTAACGCAGTCTAATCAACTCTTATTTTTTTTTTTCGGTTGAGTCTGATTAGCTCTTTTGATCTTTGAATTCTCCTCCAACAAGTGATTAAAGTTCATCCTCCTACAACATAGACCATGCGGACAATTAATGTTCAAGTTTCAAAGCTGCTTATCAAGTTGACATCAAAGTTGAAGACACGGATCTTATGTATTGAACGAGTCCAACTCCGCCACTTGCTAAATCTTATGGAACTTAATACATCTATAAAACCAGAATTTGAAGAGCCATTTCTTCATAAGCAACAACAATGGCTTCTTCAACTAAACTAATCCTCTTCCTAGTATCCTCCCTTTCTCTCCTGCAATTCATCCCCCTTTCGTCAGCGCAATCAACCGTGAAAGCCGCATATTGGTTCCCAGATAGTGGATTCCCAGTTTCAAGCATAAACTCCACTCTCTTCACTCATCTCTTCTGCGCATTCGCCGGACTCGATCCTCGAACTTATCAGGTCACAATATCATCCTCAAACAATGCTTCATTCTCAACATTCACTAAAACTGTCCAGCAAAAGAACCCTTCCGTCAGGACAATTTTGTCCATCGGTGGAGGATCGGCAAACCGGACCATTTTTGCTGCCATGGCCAGCCAAGCCAATACTAGAAAACCATTCATCACATCTTCGATAAACTTGGCACGATTATACGGATTTTCAGGCATGGATTTGGATTGGGAATATCCACAAACACCTTCCGACATGACCAACTTGGGATCCCTCTTGACAGAGTGGCGCTCCGCCGTCGAAGCGGAGGCCGCTACCTCCGGGAAGGCGGCGCTGCTGTTAACTGCGGCGTTCTACTTCTCAGCGTATTTAAACGATCTGACCTATCCAGCACAAACCATTAACAATGCTCTGGATTGGGTCAATGCCATGGCTTATGATTTTTACGATCCCTCATGGTACAAATTCACAAATTCACATGCGATGTTGAGAGATCCATCGACTCAAATTAGTGGTAGCAGGGGTGTTTCGGATTGGGTCGGGGCTGGCGTGAGCGCAAAAAAGCTGGTATTGGGATTGCCTTACTATGGATACTCATGGCTACTGGCTAATGCAAACAACCATGGAATTTTGGCTCCGGCGAATGGGCCTGCCGGCCCGGCAATGGGCTATAATCAGATCTTGAGCTTTATTGCTCAAAACAAGGCAGTGGTGGTTTATAATAGCACACTGGTCACAAACTACTGCTATTCTGGCACAACCTGGATTGGTTATGACGATGTTCAGACTATCTCTGCCAAAGTTTCGTATGCAAAGCAAACAGGGCTGCTTGGCTACTTTGCCTGGCATGTTGGGGTGGATAATAATTGGGTTCTCTCCCAGACAGGTAAACTTGGCAGGATTCTGAGAATTAAGTAGCATTAATAAGTTTTGATACTGTCTTTTGTTGTTGTCCTAATGTGTGTTTCTGTGATAATGCAGCTCTGAAGGCATGCGGATCATGATGAAGAAGATAGACACTAACAACTGACGAAAGTTATAGCAGCTCTGATGAAAAATGAACTTTGAATTCATGTTTATGTGGACTCTCATGTAATAATAATGTGAAGAGACTTGTGTTCCTTTCAAAGAAGTATAATTTAAGTTGTAAAACAAGCCATGATTTAAAATTGTTGAACCAGTCGAACACATTGCTCCAAATATTCAATCTCAAGAATTCGTAGCACCAAAATAGACGTACATCTTCTTGTATCTTCATTTTGTTGTTATCCTAATTTAGTAGTGGGGACTTGTATCTTCTTGTATCTTCATTTTGTTGTTATCCTAATTCGTAATGTAAATTTTACAAATTCTCATCTTCCTCAAGCTTCAAACTCTACAATGAATACACACCATTGAATTCCATTGTATGGTATTCAGAGTTTCTCCTTGGCTTCACCGCCAAGTTCATGATGTCATATTTGCCCTATTTTCCTCTCTTAACTGCACTTTATTCCTATGTACTAGTTTCTGAAAACGTAGCAAAACTTGTAGAAAAATGTTGAGAGAAAATCACAATCGAAGCAAACAAACTCTGATCTTCAATGATTAAGAGGTTTCATTATATTCATATATATATAGACTTACATTTTAACAATTATATACAAATCAATATACAACTCAAATCCTACACATCTACTTCAATATGACATGTTTTACATGATAATGTGGTGTTAGGAGTTCTATTAGTATACAACTCAAATCCTACACTTCTCCTTCTTCAATATGCATGTTTTACATGTTAATGTGGTGTTAGGAGTTCTATTAGTATACAACTCAATTCTTACACTTCTCCTTCTTCAATATTATCATTAACAGTTTCCTTCTCCTATACTGTGTTTGTCATGGCTCTTCCGGCCACCGAATATGCTTTTTCTTCCTCTCCCCTAACCTGTTGTTGCTTCCTCCACCATTCCTTGGGTGGAGTTCACCCATTTACAGATCGTTAAACTCTCTAATGCAGTCATATCCACTAGCACAACCAAGTTCTCCCTTCTCTTGAAGAGCATGATCTGTTGGTGTCTTTATCAGCTCATTCTCTCCTCTATGGCGTCTGATGCTATGATAGTGGTGGTTGGTCTTCACACCTCCCGCGATGTTTGACTTCCAATGCTAGAGAGCTCCGTATGCATGGTGAATACCATTCACCGACGTGTTTAAGGCCTTAAAGATTATCTTTCAAATCTAGTAGTTGATCAGTGCATGTAAAGGCAACCCACTCAAATGAATTCAATTCCGACAATGCAAACTCAACAATGAATACACAACATTAAATTCCATTAGACCTAAACCCTGTATCACCAAATCAAATAAAGTGTATCGAAAAAATTGTTGACCGGAGAGTGACAATTTAGCTGCAGATTTGAGTAGAAATCCTGTTTTTCATGAAAGAACCAAGACACTTAAGTTAGAAATGTCGTTAAACTTGAAAAAAAATAAAATGGATGAAAATGCTGCAGATTTTGGAACTAAAGTAGTTTCACAAACTAAGTTTTCAAAATAATTAAATTTGCTTGAGATTTGCTAACATTGTTTCTGCAGGAATATTAATATAAGCAATGAGGGACTCTGATTTTTCGTACCTTTTAAAATTGTATGAAAACTGCAATTCACTAAATGCTTAAAATTTTTAGTACTATCAAGGTGAACAATGTTGAGTAAAGTACCAAAAATAACCTAAATCATTCTATAAATTTACGATTTTACACTTATTTTTGTGTTGAATTTATGAAATTACAAAAAGGACCCTATTTATATGTGAAATTGCATAACTACCCTTACTTTTTGTGAAATTACCTAAATACCATTACTACTCTTTGTAATCTTGGTCGTTCGTTTGTTCTGACCGTATGACTATTAATTGGTTGGCAATTAAGTGAGGGATTTAATCCTGATCATTCATCTTGAATATTTGTATGGCTATTAATTGATTGGCATTCAAATGTGATATTTAATCATACTTGTTCATTTTTGGTGATCTAATGGTGTAAGAGAAAAGCTTATCTTGGAAGCTACTTGAAGTCATCATATCCGTCCATTTGAGATCTAATCCAACGGTTCTAAGAGAAGCTTCTCGGAGAAACTAAATTTGAAATGTCACAACCGTTCGATGACACGATCCAGCGGTCAACTTTAAGCGGTGAAATCGGTGAAAATATGTTGGATCAAAGGAGTCGATTCTTAAATTCTGGAAACTTTCAAATCCAGAGCAAACTTGAAAACCGTATTAATGCGTGTTCTAGAGTACGAGGGAAGTCATACTTACCTCATTTGGCCGGAAGTCCGACGAGCCCGTGCGAAATCCGTGGAGCTCGAACTAAAAACGCGTAGGATCAAACACGTTAAACCCCAAAGGAGAGGCCCTCTACCAAGAGCACTCCCTGACGACTGAAGCGGGCTGCCAGACCTACCGATTTCTGGCGATACGGCGGCGGAAATTTCTTGCAAACGGTCGGTCACCACTTTTTCTCGATCAAATTCTCTCTGAAGATGGAAAAAGGAAACTCATCCTTATCGTGAAATCACGATATACTTGTTTGAGTCATTGGGCCATAAGGCCCAATTCGACTTCATTCAAAATCGAGCCCAATTTCCATCTTATACTTAATCGAACCCAGTAGCCTAAAATTTAATCGGTTCCACCAAAACTCAATTACTCTCGTATTCAAATTATTGAATTAATTAATCTTAATTAATTCATATTGACTCGTTCATAAAATTAATTATATCCAACATAAATAAATCTTTATGCTTCAGTTCGCCAGATAGAGCGACCCACTAGGATCCATATCTAAATCGGTACTATCATAAGCGGCATCTAGCAATGCATTATGATCCGATTTAATATAAATTCATGGTGATCCTATAAATCTCATTTAGTATTAATTTTTTCGTCACTTAATAATCAATAATTAATGTAAAGCGTAAGAATGTGTGTTCCTTGATCATTAATCACTTTCTTGATATATTAGTAAATAATTGTTAAAATGTGAACATCTCATAATCATAAATTGCATGCGTAACAATTATTACTGCATTAAGGGACCCAAGGATATTAATAATCTCATTTCAAATATGAGATTGACAAACGTATCATCTTGATTATTCCATACCTTCCACCATGAATCGTGCATATTCGAGAACTTACATTTATAACACCTCGATCAAAAGAGGCATTTGATAACCCTACGTAACATACATTCATCATCAAGAATTATGAATATATCGAATAATTGAATTAATACTATATGACATTGCCAATGACACAAACACAATCCATCCAGCAAGTCAAATAGGTCGAGTCCAATATTTATGTACCTCGTACACTCAAATTTCATATTATTAAACAGATACCTGGTATCAATGATCTGTGAAACATGATCATGCATTAATCCACATGCTAGTCGATATAATCATCTAGTTATTCCCTTGCTAATGACTTTTTAAGACTAGGGACTAATTTAGAGTTTGATAAAATTATGGAGTTTCACAATTTAAGTCATCAACTCAAATGATCCATAATATACATATATAAAACTCAAGGAAGAAAATGATTTCCATCATCCAGTATACATGAAACTAATAAGAACATAATGCTCTAGGTCACATAACCCAACAAAATTTTATCGTTCGTTGAAAGATGGATCTAACGGTTGAAAATATTGCTTACTCTTGATATGTTTGGAGCCATTGACCTAAGGTGATATAATGGTGAATATACTTCCACAACTATGGTACAAAAGGCAAATTATTGAAAAAGGGCATCACAATTATTCAGACTTTCTCTACCCGTCTCTCAAAATCTCTCTAATTCTCTCTCCATTTTCAAGTTTGGTCGCCCGCAAACTTTCGATTTTTTGATCGATAAGAGCTTCTTTTATTTATGTCAATTGATGAGATCTCTCTGTCTGTGCGAGATGTTCAATTTCATAAGCTTTTCGTGATAGTTTAAACGCCAATTTCTTAGATCTAGAATTGCTATTTTTGCTGTTGTTTTAGTAACGTTTTTGGCACATTTTAAGCTTATTCTATATACATTTTAGGTGTTTTTCTGTTTGATTTAATTGTATGTTTTATTGCTTTTGAGATCTACTTTTGTCGACTTGTATCCTTTATCAATTTGTAATCTTGTGAATATTAATATAGGCTTCAAGGGCATCCAATTTCGTAGCTCAACATGAATTAGTCAAATCTAAAGAGATAGTAAACTAAGGGTATTAAAACATGCGTCTTTAAATTTTTTCTTTTGCAATTTTTTTGTTTAAATCAAACTATTCTAATATGTCTTGTGAGAATTATGCAAGAAATTCGACCAATAATTCCTAACAGTATCAGGATTATGCACATTGGTTCTCTAATTGGTATCCAGTATGGTGATCAAACGGTGGAATTCCACGCCAAGCTTAAAGAAATGTCCAAGGATTATCATGAGGTATCAAAGTATCATGGCAAAGCATCATCTAATACCCATTCTGCTCCAGAGAGATCAGTGATTCCAT
>JAOWBN010183004.1:0-16733 GCA_028565015.1 Pinguicula moranensis
CTTTCATCCGACCTTCAAAACCTATAGTCCTCTTTGCAATCCCAGATGGCAAGCACCAAACTGTTGGAAGGTAAGAATTATGCACCTACTTTTTATGTATTGGGCGTCTGAGAAATGGAAAACAAAGAGTTGTCTTCATGTAGAATCATCGCTGTTTGGGAACCATGATCTCTACTTCATCTTTATTTTTAGCACTCAAATGGTCACTCGTTTTTATCTTTATCTTCCTGTCAATGTTCCAGGCCTGAAATACTCCTTGAAAACTTTAGTCCTCGTTGCATATACATACATATCCTGTAACTTTCTAAAAATTTATTCAAATATCCTCAAGGAAATAGTCTAGAATACAATAGACTAGAATACAATGATGAAGTGGCGTTTAGAGCTGCCCCACACAAAGAAAAACACTGACTATGATAAATACAAAGCTGATAGAACATGCATGCAACACGAAAATTATGAAATTAAGACTTTGGGCAAGTAATTAGGACTTGGGACTTCACATCAACCGAGAACTGGGATTTCCACCATCTCCTTGCTCCTCCGTCCCAGCGCTTGCTCCGGCACCCAAGTCCCCCAAGGGCAGCGGCGCCATGGCTGATCCACTAGCTCCAGGATCAGGAAACTCTGGCCCGAAATCAAAGTTCCCAGACATTGCATCAAAGGAATCGAAAACATAACTACTATTAGGACCATAAGTCGCCGGGTCAAGCGGAAAAAAGTCATCAGCAGCACTATAAGTCGCTGGATCAAGAAAATAAAGGTTATTATCATCACCAAAAGTCGTCGGAAAAGTCACAGGAGAAGTTGCCGGGAAAGTCACCGGCGGAGGGTTTCTACTCAATCCTTCCACCTGAAATGTTGCATTTCCTGGAACCAGTGCTTGATTGGCATTACCAAAATTAGGCACATTACTCGTACTAGCCCCTTGAAAATTGGGTTGAAATGGAAATCCAAAAGTAAAACCAAGATCACCCCCATGAGTTGTTGTTGGCCATGGAAATCCACCCCCATCAACCACAGAACCAGCATTTTGTATTTTTGCTTCAAGCTTATCCTTGAAGCTCGTTAGAGATTCAGATAACTTTGTCAGCTCTTTGAGGCCGAGATTGTTGATAACGGGATGCCACTTTTCTGCATGGCCAACCCTCTTTATACTCTCAAGCTCTTGTTTCCTTTTCTTCTCTTGCTCCAACTGGGCCTCCAGCGCCGTCAGCTCCGCGTTCTGGTGCAGGATGACCGCGCTATGATGAGCCTCAACCAACCGGTTCGTAGCGGTGTTCTGCGGTGGATTCTGGTCAAGGAACCTAGAAAAAAAAATGGGGGGGAGAAACAATTATTTTGTTTTCTGTAAAGCACCCTATCTCCGCTACTATATATATATAAATTAAATATACGGGAGTGTCATGGCTCCCTGACCCCTGGAACCTGTTGAGTATCGTATCGACATTCGGATGTCCGAAGGAATGTGCCTTGTCGGCCGGCGAGAACACGACCATGGCGGCTTCAGCTCCGGTGAGGGTGCATAGTTCGCTGGCCTTCTTGAACAGCCCTTGCCTTCTTTTGGAAAAGGTAACTTGGAGATTTGACTCGCTTTCTATTTTCACCATGTCCACCCTTTTTCTCCCTGTACCTTTTTTTCTTTGGCTCCCTTCAGAAATGTCTTTGCCCTTTGGATTCTCTGATGAACTCATTTTTTAAGGACAATTTTCAATTGGGATTTTGTTACAATATTGTGGTGGTGTAGACCATGCAAGAAGGATGAAGTCTATTTATAATGGATAAGATAAGCTCTCAAATGTGATTTAGTAAATTAAAATAATATAACTAAATTTTGGGTCAAAGTTTCAATTGCTAATCTGTTGGAGACAAACACTCACTATGAATGTTTAGTTGCTTACTAGAAATTGGATTAGAGACAGTAAGGGATGATTTGGTTTTTCAATTGAGAAAATAAATTACAAATGAAACTTTCATGTTACTGTAACCATGGTTAATGGATTTTTCTAATTTGTTGTAATGAGATGTTGTCATAAGTACCTATTTCCTTGTTTGCATGAAGAAATCAACGATTTTGCTGGATCCAGCAATATCTTAAACATTGTCTCAGATTCTTAGTAGAAGGGTTTATGTTATAAATATGGACAAAAATGGAGATTTTCTTTTTCCTTTTGAATTCACATGTGAAATTCAGCAAATACAGCAGAGGAGTGTGTATTTTTATGTAGCAAAAATCTTAATTTTTTTTTCTTACTTTACCTAGATACATTCAAGATAGCTCTATCAAATTTTGAAGTCTAACGAAACACGATCTTAAACAAATTCGTGACGTACAATGGAAGAGTACCCGTAGTTTAACACCCCTCTTTAAACTCAAATTACCATTTCAAGAGTTAATTTATCGATTGTTGTCTTGCCAAGGACGATATATCGTGATCAAAAGAATAAATGAGTACGCCGTCAAAAAGAGTGAGAGACTTAATGATTTTTTCTTGAAACCATAATATAGAGGATTTTTTATTTCATGTATCAAAAATCTTGAGAAAAAAGATTCTTACAAAATAGTTCTACCAAATTTTGAAGTATAATGCAACACGATCGTAAACAAATTCATAGCGTACAATGGAAGAGTAACCATGGATTAGCACACCTCTGAGACTCTGCCCCACTCTCTTACTATTAAGCTTCATGCAGATCATCTTTAATTCTCCCGCCTTCGCATGATCTCCCACCCCTTTGCTTTACATTACTTTCATTTTAACTTATACTTTTCTTGTTACCATTAGTTTTACCTAGCATAGTCTTGTAAGATATTATTTTATTTATTAATGGAGACCATTTGTTTAGAGCTGGCCAAAACAAACCAAAAATTGGACCGCAATATTGGTCCAATCCAAGTTTTAAAATTTGTAGAATCGAGATTGGTGGTCTCCCCAACTAGCACAAAACTGGCGGACCACCGGAAATCGGTCAAAAAACTTAAATTTTAGCCATCGGGTAGAAAATTCAAAAAGCAATTCTCATCTCTATAATTACTTTTAAAATAATTTTAATATAAATATTTGAAATAATTTATATATATAGGTGTAGATATTAGAGTTTAGGATTTAAGGTTATGAGTTTAGGGTTATATATGAAAACTTACATATATAAATTATACTTTACACTTTATTTAACTTATATCTATATATTGTGTAATTTATATACTTAATAAGATTATAAGTTTATAGTTTATAAATAAAAAATTATAAGTTTAGGGTTATAGTTATAGGGTTATGGGTTATATATATAATTCATAATGTATAAACTTATATATATTATACTCAATACTTTATAGTTTTGTACTTCATATAGTTCACAACTTTAGGGTTATTATATGTTTATAGTTATATAGTTTATAGATAAAGATTTATACGTTTAAGGTGTATAAGTTTATATATAAGTATAGAGTTATAAGCTTATATTATATATAATTATAGAGCTTAGGGTTATATATATAGTTCATATGAATTAACAATCTAACATATATATATAATTTTTTTGATATATATAGTTATAGGTTTTAGCCTTTCAGGATTTAAAGTTATATATATAGGGTTCATAATTTATAGGGTTTGTATATATAAATTATACTTTATAGTTTATATATATTATCTTCACTTTTTAACATACAAAAGAAATAATATGATTTTTGAAATTTAAATGACAAAAAAATTAACCAACAAATTAATCGCGAACCGGCAGTTTATGAACCGTGCCAAAATCGAATGCATTGGAATCAGGAATCGGATCGGATCAAGAATTGGAGCGAATCGAGAATCGGATTGGGAACCAAACCGGTGATTAACTACGGTCCAGGAAAATTCTTGACCACGAACCAATAATTCTGGATGGTACAGGCCGGTTATGTTAGATGTATCAGATAGAGGGGATCGTGTGATAATATTGTGAAACGAAAGATCCCGAGAAAACAGAGATTCTTACCTTAACAACCTTCACATGATCCCCACCCAACTTGAACTCTTTGTCCTATAAGAACACACAGTAAACATCAAAGAAAGTATCAAGAAAGAATTCGCACCTCAATACCTTCGTGTGATTCCAATTATTCCAATAAACATGGTATCAGAGTGATCATCGATCCAGTGATCCGGTGTCTCATCATCTACTGTAAAGGATGCTAAACGAATCCAAGAAGGTGGCCAATCCCGGCCTGGCTACCATGGAGGTTGGAAATACCTCGGCAACATTGGCATCCTCGCCATCCCTCACCGAGTGATTCTACAGATTGCTCAGCCAACTAAATCCCTCATGTCAAATTAAACGAAGAGAATTACCACCTACGGGGCTGATTCATGCATTTTCGATCGACGGGTGTGATCGCCTGAGCCATCTGATTGCTGACCCCCCATCCCCTGGCAAAGGACGACGCAAATTATTCCAAATGGGAGCAGAATGATCTCACGGTGTGCTCGTGTCTGCTTGATTCCATTGAGCAGACCATTGTCAACAAGTATGCAGAATGCCTAACCGTACGACAGCCCTCGCCACAACCTTTGGCAATGCAAGTGATGTATTCCAAATATACGATCTCACCATCAAGGTCAACCAACAGAAGCAAGGGATGTATTAAGAGCGGTCTGTGCTCTTACCGATTGGATGCTTTTCTGTAAATATTTATTTAATGAATTTTTGCTTACCAAAAAAAAAAAACAACAGAAGCAAGGGATAGGAATTACTCTTCAACAATCTCCAATGGATTTGGCGTGAAATTGAGAGACGCCCGCCAAATCACATGGAATCCACCAAATATGTTGCCACATTTCATAGGTTATACAAAGAAACCAAATTGTTCCAATTCCTCTCCGCGGTGAACGACAAATACGATGCCACCCACCGGGATCTACTCAAAACTGCCCCTTTGCCCTCAATTGAGGCCGCATATGCCTCAGTCTGGCGAGAGGCGACCTACCGTGGGATTTTTCAGCCACAATGCGATGGCACGGGGATTCTTCATTGGGCATGTGCATCGGCTTAATCTCACAGGGTCACCCCAAATAGAACCAATTGCCCCGTCCAGCCACGCCTTGTGGTGGCGACATCACCAAAAAATCTCACCTCTGGTGCAAAGATTTCCAGCGAACCGATCACAACCGTGATGGCCGCCTCAAACGAATCAGCTATCCGGCAAGGAGGAAAAAATCCCAATTGTAGTGCGAAGATTGTAAGTGAACGGGATATAATCAAGAGGGATGCTACAAACGGGTCAGTTATCCCGAGAAGGGGAGTGATGGCAAGAGACGAGTACAACAAGGTGGGTCAGCCGCCACCGTCACAGGCAACGATGACGCTGCCAGCAATGACAGTAGTGGCGTGACGGGTTTTAGAGCTATCGCCGTAATTGGAACACAACCATCCATCGCATTCTTGCCATCTGCAGGTACTGGATCTGAGAGAAAATTCTACCTCTTTTACCCACAATTACCATCGTGCCCCTATGAATCTATCGATATTACAGGTGATACCACAGGAGTTCCGGGAATTTCATCCCAGTCCAGCGACATCCGGAAATCTCATCCCAGTCCAGAAAAAATTGGGATATTACACTCTGGTCCGGGTAGTTCGGCAAAATTCCTGATTTTCCTCGACAGATTATTTGCCCACCAAGTCTCTCTGGTTTGAGATATTTTGTAGAACTCTCCCAATCAAAATATTTCTACTTTTATGGCTCATCTTACTACTTCCAGGACACCTGCCAAACCCTGGGTGTTTGATTGTGGGACCACTGATATAATAACTAATGACCGGAGTGATATTTATGTATCTTCAGAACCTCAGCGGACATGCATTCATACGACCAATAATGGCATCGCACCCGTTAGGGGAGCAGGGTCTATTGAGATCACTCCCAAGCTTAAATCATCAAATTGCTTATATATGCCTTCATTATCCTGAAAATTATTATCCATTAGCCACGTCTCCAAGAAACTCTTATGCACTAATGTATCCGACCTTACGTCTTTTACAGGATATCAGGACGAGCGAGATGATTGGGTGTGGTACTGAACACCAAGGACTATACTATGTGGATGAGGTCGCGAGCATAGGGACAAGTATGTTGGCACATGGCACCATGGATCGGCAATCTTGGTTATGACATTGTCGTCTAGGGCACCCATCCACGGGTTACCTTCAACTTTTATTTCCTCAGTTTTATAAAGCTTATTGTAGTATTAGCTGTGATACTTTGTGTTGGCCAAGAGCCATCACCACAGTTAGTCTTTGAATAATACTCGGGCAGCTCGACCATTTGAAATTATCCATTCTGATGTATAGGGTCTAGCTCCGAACTATAGAGGAGCATTTGGTATTAAATATTTTGTGTTATTTATTGATAATTGCACTAAAATGACTCGCATCAAATTCATGAAACACAAATCTGAGGTACCCACCAAATTCATTGAGTTCCTCACTATGGTTAAGAATTAGTTCCAGGTGTCTATCAAAATTCTTAGGTCTGACGATGGTGACAAATACAGTGGACATACCCTACAAGATTTCCTCCATACTCGAGGTATTTTTCACCAAACGACTTCACCACATACACTTCAACAATATGGTGTTACTGAATGAAATTATCACATATTGGTCGAGCTTACACGAGCCCTCATGATTGATTCCAAAGTCCCTAAGTATTACTGGCCCAAAGCAGTTACCACGGCGGGATACCTTCTAAATCGCCTACCGACGAAAATACTTCAATTGAAGACATATCTTCAAATATTATCTAACTTAGTCCCTATCCCGCCCAACCTTACCATATATCCAAGAGTTGTTACTCGGTTTTTGCCCATATTCATAAGGCTAACCGCACCAAATTAGGCCCATGCACCATAAAATGTATCTTTATAGGCTATGGTGCGAATCAAAAGGGAAACCGGTGCTTTGATCCAGTTTCTCTACGTCTCTATATGACTGGATTGTGATTTTTGGAGACAGAGTATTATTATACCAGTCAATCTCTCAATCAAGGGGAGCATCATGATGTCAATTTGTCGCCCGAGTCGCTTGACTAGCTATTCAGTGATATGGCATTCGGCAGTGCCCTACCACAAAGTGCTCTACACTCGGATCTTTCTCCATTCTTGATATTCCCAAGGTACTTGAATATGGTCATATATTAAGTCCTTGATTATCTTTTCCATTGATCATGATAGAGACATAGTTGAACCCAATCTACGGACTCAGAGATACTGACTGCCTCCCAAAAGCACGAGGGGGTCCTAGCACGACGATATGAGCCCAAACATGAACCAAGACAATCCAGGTATCCTATGGCTAACTTGGTCAAGGATACTACATCACGCGCATATGCTATTGCCTTATATTCAGTATGTCTATCAAAAATAGTCCACGAAGTACATGCCTAGGCAGAGTGGAATCAATCAATGGAAATTGAGATGGAGGCTATAATGAAGAATGGTACTTGGGAGAAGTGCAAACTACCCACCGGAAAGCGAGAAGTTGGTTGTCGATGTGTATTCACAGTGAAGCACAAGTCTAATGGCATGATCGAATGATACAAAGCACGATTTGTAGCAAAAGGATATACTCAGACCTATGGCAAAACTAGATACTGTTCGGGTGTTACTATTAATAGCAACAAATCTAGATTGGCTACTCCACCAGTTTGATGTGAAGAATGCCTTCTTACATAGAGCTCTATAAGAAGAAGTATACATGGATCCTCCTCTAGGCTTCCCCAACCAATTCAACAAGAATCAAGTGTGCCAATTAAAAAATGCATTATATGGCCTAAAATAGTCACCAAGAGCGTGGTTCGGACATTTCACCAATGCAATGAAGCAAAATGCATATTGATAGGGCAACTCGGATCACACATTGTTCATAAAAAGAAGAGTTGAGTTAGTTATATGCTTGATAATATATGTGGATGATATGATAACCACTGTCTATGATACAACAGAGATAAATGACCTTCGCAAAAGCCTATTCAGGGACTTTGAAATGAAGGAATTGGGACAATTAAAGTATTTTTTTTAATTGAAGTCTCCCGAACGACTCGAGAATCTTCATCTCTAAAAAAAAATACATTCTAGATCTTATAACAAAAACTGGCCTGATTGATTGCAAATAAGTGGAGACACCAGCCGTCCTAAATCAGAAACTACAAATTGATAACTCGTAGGATTCTTAATCTTATAATTCCTTGATTTCATTAAGAAAATGATTCAAATAAATATAGGAGAGTAATCAGCTAATAAGAGAAAAGATACGAAGTTAAGGTAAGAATCATATTTTGTGATTCTTACCTTAATTACAACTTTGACTAAATAAATCATATCCCTAATTGATTCTTAATTACTAACACTCCCTTTAAGTTGATCTGTAGGATTCCCAATGTTCAACTTGAATAATGTATCTTGAAACATCTTTGTCGAGAACGCTTTTGTAAGAATATCTGCCAGTTGATCCTTAGAACGAACAAATGGTAGGCTCACAATGCCTTCTTTTATTTTTCCTTTAATGAAGTGATGGTCCACCTCAATGTGCTTGATTCAATCATATTGTACTGGATTGCTAGAAATATTTATAGCCGCCTTACTGTTACATCATAACGGAATCGTATCATGGGTTGGGAAACCAAACTCTGCCATAAGTTTCCTCAGCCACAACACCTCAGTCAGTCCACAAGCTACACCGCTGAACTCTGCCTCAACACTTGACAGGGACCACCACCTTCTGTTTCTTGCTCCGCCAAGTCACAAGATTTTCTCCAACCAACATAAAGTAGCCTGCAGTTGATCGTCAATCTATTTGATTTCCAGCCCAGTCAGCATCAGTATATCCTTGGATATTCAGATGTCCAGATTTCTTAAACAATATTCAATGTCGTGCAATATTCTTTAGATATTGTACCACTCTGAGTACAGACTCCATAAGATCAATATGAGGTTTGTGCATAAATTGGCTGATCATTCTTACTACATATGCTATATCCGGTCTGATATGTGCCAGATAAATCAATTTATCGACTAACCTCTTATATTGTTCACGGTTAGCAAGGCTTGCTTCTTCATCAAACATAAGTTTGTGATTCATCATCATCGTAGTTTTTGTTGGATTACAATCCATCATCTCTGTCTCTGCTAGAAGATCAAGAACATATTTTCCCTAGGAAATAAATATTCCCTGGTTAGATCGAAGTACTCCAATTCCGATAAAATATTTGAGGAATACCAGATCTTTCATCTCAAATTCATGAAATAAATTCTTCCTGAACTGATGAATTTTTGTGGAGCCACTTCTCGTGATAATCATGTCGTCAATATATATAAGCATACATGTGATTAAAGTAGCTTTTTTTTAAAAAAAAAAAAGGTATGATTGGAATTGCTTTGTTTGTATCTGTATTTCCGCATCACCACTGTAAACCTGTCAAACCATGTCCTAGGAGACTGTTTCAGTCCATATAGTGCGTTCTTTAATTTGTAATTTTTGCCTGCCTTGAAACTGTCTGTATACCCTGGGGGTGCCTCCATATAGATTTCTTCCTTTAGATCTCCATGAAGGAAGGAATTCTTTACGTCGAACTGAAGTAATGGTCAAATCTGGTTAGCTGCTGCGGAGAATAATACTATGATGGTGTCGATTTTTGCCAATGGTAACGAAGGTTTCAGAATAGTCTAACTATAAGTTAATGTAAATCCCTTGGCTACCAGTTTGGCTTTAAATCTTTCAATCGTACCATCTACATCATACTTAATAGTAAAGACCCATCGACATCCAACATGTCACTTTCCAAGTGGCAGTTTTCATACATCCCATGTCTCATTTTTATTCAATGTTCTCATCTCTTCATCCATCGCTTGTTTTCATTCCTTTTTTTTAAAGTGCTTCAACAACATTTCTTGGTACCTGCCCAATAAAAATAGCAGTTGCTTGCTTGGTTAGGCTCTCCCTGGCTAGAGAGGCCATGGGATATTGAGACCCCCTTGGAATATGTTCTAGCTCATATCTTCTTGTTGGTATCCCTCTCGTGGTTCGCGGTGGTAAAAAATAAGTCTCTATAGAGTCAATAGAGGTATTGCCAGGATTAACAACCTCGTCAACTGTATCATGTATATTTGCCTCAGGGTTTTGAGACGATGGAGATGTGGGCATAGGTGTGGTCTCTATGGTGATGGATGGTGGCAGTTCGGTGGTTCCTGTAACAAGTTCTTGTAGGACAGCATGTCGAAACAAGTTTGTACTAAGTAACCAACTAAGTGGATCACTGCTAAGATCCCCCTGACCACGATATCGGGATGAATAGTAAAATTCAGATTCGAGAAAATTACAATCCATCGGTTGTGTATAATCGTTTAGAGGGTGTGGTAGCATTGGTACCCCTTTTCATTGATCTCATATCCTACAAAGACACATTTGAGGGTACATGAATCTAGTTTGGTTCGGTCATGGAGAGGAATATGGACAAACACGGAGCTACCAAACACTCGCAGGGGCAGGTTTACTGAGTTAAAGGCACGGAAATGTTGATATAGTGTTTGGAGCAGTGTATTGAATTTCAAGATCCGAGTAGGTAATCTATTGAGAAGATATATGTCTATGGCAATAGCCTCAGGCCATAGGAATTGAAGCACCTTTGAATCAATCATCAAAGCACGAGTGACCTCAAGAAGAATTCTATTTTTTTTCTCTGCCACTCCATTGTGTTGTGGACTATGCGGACAATAGATTGGTGAACAAGCCTTTTTTTTTTCGAAAGAAAGTTTGTATTCCCCCTCATTATCTAACCTAAGGATTTGGAAATTTTTTTCTTTCTGAAATTGGGTAGAGATCATAAGGTAAAAATTTTGGAAAAATTCTAAGAACTACATCTTTGTTTTTCAGAAAATAAACACAGGTTATACGTGAAAAATCATCAATAAATAGATTGAAATATCTAAATGTACTATGAATAGAATTGGGAATAGGTCCCCACATATCATAATGAACAATATGAAAGGCATGAGATACACGTGTATCAGTTGTGGAAAAAGAGTTGCGGTGATTTTTTTTGCCAAAATAAATGTCTCACATGGCTAATTATTCATTGTTTGACACAAATTAGGGAACAAAATTTTAAGATAACCTAGGGATGAGTGACCTAGTCGTCGATGCCATATTTCGAGCCTTTGATCCATCATCCCGTAAACATGCCCCGCAGTTCTGTGTAAACCACCTCATCTACGTAATAGAGTCCACCGCGTTCAGTACCATGCCAAATAATCTCCCTCGTTGAATGTCTTGTAAGTGGCAAAAAGTAGGATACATTAGTACCATGCAATTCAATTCTTTCAACACATGCCTGTATAAACAGAATTCCTAATCTCAAAATTCCTTGATTTCATTAAGAAAATTCTTTTTATACATATAGGAGAGTAATCAGCTAATAAGGGGAAGGATACGAAGGTAAGGTAAGAATTATATTTTGTGATTCTTATCTTAGTTATAGCTTTGACTAAAACAAATCGTATCCCTAATTGTTTCCTAATTACTAACACAATTTACAGATGGAATGACTATGGCTGATCAAAGTCGATATCAGTAGTTGGTCGAAAAACTTATCTATCTCGCACGTACCAGACCCGATATCTCATGTGTTGTAGGTGTGGTAAGTCAGTTCACGCACAGACCACAGGTAGATCATATGGAGGCAGCTATCAGAATATTGAGGTATCTTAAGAGATCACCGGAGAAGGGAATTCATTTCACAAAACAATAACACATATGCATTGAAGGATAAACTGATGCTGATTAGGCAGGCAACCCTATGGACAGAAAATCGACAATGGGATATTTTACCATGGTAGGTGAAAACCTTGCGACATAGAGGAGCAAGAAACAAAATGTAGTTGCCCTTTCAAGTACTGAAGCAAATTTCAGAGTAGTTGTCGAAGGACTGACAAAGCTATTATGGGTAAAGAAACTACTTGCAGATATTGGACTTCTAACAAATGTCCCATGTCCATTGAGATGTGACAACAAGGCGACTACAAGTATTTTGGGAAATCCGGTTCAGCATGATTGAACCAAGCATATTGAGATTAACCGTCACTTCATAAAGGACAAGTTAGAACAGAAGATCATTAGTCTACCATTTGTTTGCTCGAGAGATCAACTGGGTGACATATTAACTAAGGCAGTTCCGAGTCCCGTGTTTTTAAGTACATTGTGCAAGTTAGTAATTGAAAATCCTCCAATTCAACTTGAGAAATGATGTTAGATATATGAGATAGAGGGGATTGTGTGATAATATTGTGAAATGAAGAATCCGATAAATTAGAGATCCTTACCTTATCAACCTTCACACGATCCCCACCAACTTGGACTCTTTTGTCCTATAAGAACACCCTGTAAACATCAAAGAAAGTATCAAGAAATAATTCACACCTTAATATCTTCCTGTAAAACCAAACCAGAGCAAACCAAATATACCCAGTATATCTCGCCTTTAGGCAGGGTCTGGGGAAGGTGAGATGTACTCAGTCGTACTCTAAACTCTAAAAAGAAATTAAGAGACTGTTTCCGTGAAGACTCTCGGCTTTTCGAACACATGCGCACACACAAAAAAAAGATCGAGAGATAGGAGAGGAGAGAATACGGTGATCTCCCACCTGCATAGATAAGGAGATGAATTAATATACATTTAATGAGTTGGGTCAATAAGCCTATAAGTAAGTATATAGGTAAATAATGTTAGCTATAATACTTGGCCTGCCAACACCAATTTATAAAATAAAATGTCAAATTCATACCAATTAAAATTGGAATTTTTGTTGGTAAGTAGGTTAAAATTAGATTTCCACATATATATTTTTTTTGATAAGTAATTTCCACATATATAATCTATCTATGACTACGAGGTCTTGTGATGACCAACACCATGACGTCAAAAAAATAAGAAAAAATATTTGAAAAAACGGGAAAATGTAATTCCAAAAATCTGGAATCGACGGAAGTGGTCAAAAAGCATTAAGCGATGAGCAAGTAGAAATGATATAGGGCACGAATGGGCATGGGCACGAATCCCACGAATTGGGGTATTTGACCAAAATACCCATGTATTGAATACTATGTCAGTGTTTAATACAGGAATATTTTGGTCAAAAAACCCTGTCGTGGGATTCGTGCCTGACCTAGTTCGTGCCCCATATCATTTCTCATGAGCAAGGAACTTCGGGATTTTTCATTTTGGGTGAGAGTAATTCTTGTTCTTTATATTGTTTAAGGACAAAAATACCCCCAACTCAGTTAGGTCGATAGGTTGCCACGTGTAGTGTAAATCTGTTTGATGAGATTGCTGGCAATTGCTCAGCAAAATTGACTGGACCACTATAAATATGATAGTTACTAAAATATACTAATAAACGTTATAAAAAATAAAAATATTAATAAGAGAAAAGAAGTGTGTGTATGTGTGTATGCATATGCATATGCGTGTGTGACCGCTGTCCAAGTTGGTCAGGACTATCGTCCAACTGTCTCTTCGCACTCGGCTATGGACCCTATGCTGTTCTAACAGCTATCACATCATCATTAATATTACCCGAAAAAAAGGGATTCACAAAACGACCTAACTAAGAATCCACCAATCACAATTTTCTATGTTTTCATTTTGTTTATACGTCATATATGCCAGATAATGTATTATCGGATTCGCCATGGCTGGCAATTAGCGTTCGTGCCCCACAGCTCAGCTCATTCCGCACCGCACGCATGCCCATGCACCCACTCCCTCCCAAAGACCCCCAACTCACTCCAGACTGTCTCCGGCCCCCACACGAGGGAAGGGAAGGGAAGGAATCATCTAGTACATACATAAATACGCAATATTCAGTTTATGTATCGAACTTCCTACTTTACCTTACACCATTGTTAGTACTTAGTTGTTGTTGCTGCATTTGTGGTGTTTTCCTTCGCACGACAATGGATCCATGTCCTTTCGTGCGGATTGTCATTGGGAACTTGGCTCTGAGATTGCCTCAGAAATCACACGCGCCTTCTTTCCCTTTCTACTGCAGATTCAAGCTCAGAGGCCTACCCGATCAGATTTCGGACGTTTCTCTTACAGCGGCGGAGGGGGACGCAGTGGAGAGCAGGATTCACGGATGCTTTACTTTGAAAAAGGCGGAGCTCGAAAAGCTATCCGAGAAATCGAGAAAGTTTTCGTCTTTGAAGATTGAGATTCGACGGAGGAGCGCTGGGAAGGGACAGAGCTGCGGCGGAAGGCAAGGGACGGGGAGCGGGAAGCTCCTGGGCTGCGTTGTGGTGCAGTTGGATTTGAAGAATATTCTGGAGAACAATGTGAATAGCAGTGCCTGCGTGATGCAGAACGGGTGGGTCGCGATTGGCGGGTCGGGTATGAAATTTCATTTGAATGTGAGAGTGGAACCCGACCCGAGATTCGTATTCCGGTTCGACGGCGAGCCCGAGTGCAGCCCGCAGGTGTTTCAGGTCAATGGGAATGTGACGCAGCCGGTTTTCACTTGCAAGTTCGGTTTCAGAAATGCGGCGGACCACTTGAGATCCAGGTGAATATTGATCATATACTTGAATGTTATTTGCCAAAGGAGAAGTCTTGATTCTGCAAGTTTACGAGATTGTTTATGAATGATGTTCTGTCTTTTTCAATTAGATCTTCACTGTCCGAACCAAGTACCTCAAGTAGCTGCTTCAGTTCAATCACATCCGACGAAGAAGAACATCTCATGAAAGAACGGAAAGGCTGGTCCATCACCATCCACGACCTGTCTGGTTCCCCTGTGGCCGCAGCATCAATGGTGACTCCATTCGTACCATCACAAGGGACTGATAGGGTCAGCAAATCCAATCCCGGGGCATGGCTCATTCTCCGGCCGGGCAACGGAACCTGGAAGCCATGGGGCCGACTGGAGGCGTGGAGGGAGCACGGGGGTATTGGCCGAAACCATCTGGGCTACCGCTTTGACCTCAGTCCGGATGGCGGCATTGACACAATCTCACTTGCAAGCTCAAGTATCAACACGAAAACAGGTGGAAAGTTCAACATTGACATCACCACTGGACCGACTCCAATGGTTAGTCCAACCAGCAGTTTTGATTTTGGGTCAGGATCAGATCTCGGATCTACATCAGGGTCGGGATCGTGGGCGAATCTCCTTTACCGGGGGTTCGTGATGTCTTCAACGGTGGAGGGTGATGGCAAGTGCAGCAAACCGGAGATAGAAGTTGGGGTGCAGCATGTAAGCTGTACGGAGGATGCTGCTACTTTCGTGGTCCTGGCGGCGGCCGTGGATCTGAGCATGGATGCTTGTAGGCCTTTTTCTCGAAAGCTTAGGAAAGAATTGAGGCAACGGGTGCTGGAATAGCTACATTCGGGTTGGGCTGACTTGCTGAAGATTTGGTTTTTCAATTCTTGGATTGGATCCTTTGTTTCTTTCCCTCGAGTGTACAGACATCAGTAGCTTTTTGGTTTCTCCTGTTTTTGCATTGGAGTGTCATCAGTTATCTGATGATCTTGATTCATTTTCAAAGTTGGAAAAAAAATTAGATTGTTATCATATTTGAGTTGGACAAACAAGATAAACAGAAGAAGTTGACATTGTATACAAAAGACCTTAATATTGAATTGTGAAACTTACAGACAAACTAGTAAACCTCAACCTTACTAACTTTTACCAGCAAGGTTGAAATAAAAAGCTTCACCTGGTGTAAGATATTATCACACATGAAAAGATGAAAAGTTGCTGTGAGGTGGAAATCTGAGGGAAAAACTAAAGATCCAAGCTCCGCTTCATTGGAAACTGAAAGTGAGCTGCGGCACCAAGCTTTCTTCATTCTTCTGCAGAAGCTTCATTGTTTGCTCCTTGGCTTAGCATCTCAGGAAGGGTATCAAGATCCACGCGAGCATCTATATCTTCCGAGGAAATGGATGTATCCGATACATCAATGGCATCATCCTGTGGGATTTCTTGAGGATTTTCAGTCTCTGTAAATTCCAAGGTTTCGTTTGTGCCATCACTTGTATCTGAATTCTCAGACACAATCTCCACATCTTCTGTCTCCGCTATAGTGTTGGTGTTATTCACTTGATCAAAAAGAACATCAGTCCCATGAATCTTTTCTGAAACAGAGGACTGCTCATTATTTTGTGACTTAGAGGAGTTCTTTGGGTACAACTCAGAATCAGCAGAAACTGTTGAATTCGTCCCAATACCATTATTATCCACATTCACATGAGAACTGCTGGCCCCTGAGGTACCAGTTGGCAAATCAGACTCATCATGAGATTCACCCTTGGAAAGAATTCTCTTACCGTTAACCAGCTCGGAGTTTCTATCTGTTACATTCTTTGAGGACATATCTTCATTACCAGTGGCAATCTCACTTGAGTTGTTTGCAAAGAGACCACTGGAAACGTCTGTTGCTGTGGTATTTGGTGGTGAACCATTCTCAGCATTCTCCAGCACATCTCTAGCCGTTTCACCAACTGTCACCTCTAAATCTTTCCAGCTCTCACCTTCATCAGATTCCTCGGTGGTATCAGGGTCTTCATTAACCCCTGTATGCTCATTTTCATTTTCAGCAGCTGCTACTTGAGTATCATGAGTCACAGCGCTCGAAGCATCATCTGCCTTGTAATGTTCCTCGCGTGCCTCATGGACACTCATATTATCTCCTTCCTGATC
>JAOWBN010183015.1:0-16730 GCA_028565015.1 Pinguicula moranensis
CCAGAGAATTCAGATGAGGTAGGTGTATCAATGTCTATCCTTACGCTTTTGAGTTTCTGTGGAGTACGTCAAAGAATGCTCGATTCACCTCAATGGTCACAGTACTCCCCATAGTCTCCTTCTCATCAGCATCCACCATTAAGTTGGTGCGATAGCCTCCTCGGCCACCCCCCCTAAAATCACCTCTCCTACCTGAACGAGCTCTACCTCTACCTCCAAATCTACCTCTACCTCCAGAATCTCTCTCACGGGACATCTTCGGACAAGACTCCATCAAATGGCCAACCGCCCCGCACTGATTACAACTGCGAGTCTCCACCTGGACCCCAGTCACTCGTGAACTAGCAGTAGCTAACGCCTTCGCGCCTGAAACTACACTTAGTGTAGAGTGTATACTCATCTCACTCTCCGTCTGAATCATAGTAGCAATAGTCTCATCGAGTGATGGAATCTTGTCCTAGACAATAAAACTGATCTCCTCGAGTGAAAGATCGAATTCAGATCCTTCAAGAATTTCATAGTCCTTCCTTTCCCAAAGCGTTGTCGCATCTTGTATTTCGAGTCACTACAACTAGACAAGGGGTCAGAGTGATCCATCTCAGCCCATAATAACTTCAGGCAAATAGAATACTAATGAATATACTTCTCCCCTGGATCTCCGCATCAATTTCCAACTGAAGCTGAAATACCATCATCTGGTTTTCAGTTCCGGAATAGGTAGTTTTCAGGCTAGCCCACATTTCACTCACCAAGCTAAGGCCATCCACAGTAAAAGCAACATATGCAGTCATCGAGTTTAGAAACTAGATACATAACTAAGCATGAGTAACGTTCCACTCCGTAGTGGAAGAGATGTCACTCCTTTCCTCACACTCCATCAGGAAGCCGTCCAAGCTCCTCCCCACTAAGATGGTCTCGATTCTGCGAGACCAAATAAGATACGTGGCTGATCCATCAAGTTTCAAATCGATCGGTGAAAGATCAAATTTGATCGGAGTAGCGGCAGGAACAACGGCAGAGGTTGAGGCATTCGCTCCCTGTATGAGCCTAACCAATGCTCTGAGCACCTCGGGATTGAGGTTCCTCAGGATCTCCAATCCTTATTTAACCGCACTATTGCCTGTCCCTGGCATTTCACACACAGTAGATCCAATCACAAGTTATCACAATAACAACACAACCCACATAACACGATCCTCCACATTCACACGACAATCCACACACCTCAACACCCCATCATCAATATGTAATCCAAAAAATACATCAACAATACCTAATTGGATTCCCAAGTTTAGGCAAATACGATAAATTCAATCAAATAATTCACCATATCCGATAAAACATCAATATACAATAAACAACACGAAATCAACCAAAACCGATTGGACAGTTGCGACGAGCAAACCGAGATGAAGATTCTTTCTTCGAGCTCTGGCGCCGAAGCCGTGTGACGTCCACGCACAGCGTGCAACCTACCTGTAGAAAGCTTACCTCACAACGATCTCAATGGTGGTAGTTTCTGGCGATTCCGACGCCGAAGGCTCTCGAAAACAGCAAAAAACTGCCATAGGTTGCATTTTTTTGCAATGGCGCGTGGCGGCGATTGGTGGCTGGAAACTGTCGGGTGTTGAGCAGATCTGATAGAGGAGGAGATGGGCAACATTTTGGGACCGATTCCGGTGGCGGAGCAGTAACATCGCCGGAATGAGGGCGAAAGTGATGGAGACGAAATATGTATTAGGGTTTGAAATACCTTCGCTCTGATACCAAATTGTAAAATGAAAATGGAATTTTTTTTGTTATTCCATCTTCTTCTATTACAACTCGTTTAACATGATGCATATATAACACGAATAATTTGTAGTTAGGTGCACGTGAGTCCACCTAACACCTCCTAACAACAGTGTTCACTTAAAACGGAGAACCGATGGAACAATTGAACGCTACAAAGCATGATTAGTAGCAAAAGGATACACGCAGACATACGGAATTGATTACTCTGAAACCTTCTCACCTGTAGCCAAGAATGATAGTATTCGAGTACTATTCTCCATAGCAGCAAATCTAAACTGGCCTCTTCACCAGTTTGATGTCAAGAATGCATTTCTCCATGGTGATCTAAAGAAGAAGTGTATATGAAAGCACCACCAGGATTCTCAAAGGATTTCAGAAAAAAAAAAAAAGGTGTGTATCCTCAAGAAGGCTTTGTGCAGCCTAAAGCAATCACCCAGGACATGGTTCGGACGATTTACTATAGCTATGAGAAAATATGGGTACAAGCAAAGTAATTCTGATCACACCCTATTCCTAAAAGGGAAAGGAAAATTAGTCACATGTCTCATCATTTATGTTGATGATATGGTTATCACTATGAGCAATATAGTTGAAATTGCAAAGTTACGAAAAAATTTGTTTGGTGAATTCGAAATGAAAGATTTGGTAGAAGTAAGGTATTTTTGGGAATAAAGCTCCTTAGATCAACTGAAGGAATCTTTATCTCTAAAAGAAAATATGTCCTTGATCTCTTAGTAGAAACTGGCCTTACTAATTGCAAACTTGCTGAGACACTTGGTGTTCCAAACCAAACAGTTTCAACAGATCAGAAAAGATGTCAACATCTCGTGGGTAAGTTAATCTACTTAGCCCACACCAGACCTGATATAGCCTATGCTGTAGGGGTTATTTGCCAGTTTATGCATAACTCTCAGGAAGAACACTTGACAGCTGCTCTGAGAATTGTACGTTATCTAAAAGGATCAATAGCTAGAGGAATCATCTTCCAAAAAAATGGGTACTTGACATTCATAGATACACATATGCAGATTTGGCAGGAAACCCGATAGACCGAAGGTCCACCGCAGGTTACTTCATGATTTTAAGAGAAAACCTTCTAACCTGGAAAAGTCAGAAGCAGAACGTGGTAGCCCTATCTAGCACCGAAGCTGAATTTCGAGGAGTGGCAAGAGGCGTGACTGAGATTCTCTGGCTAAGAAAGCTACTAGCCGAAGTGGGCTATCCTGTTCAAAACACCTGTCAACTCATGTGTGATAACCGATAAGCTATCGGCATATCTAAAAATCCAGTACAACATGATCGAACCAAACATGTTGAAATAGACCAACATTTTATTATAGAAAAACTCGAAAAAAAAATTGTTAGTCTCTTGTTTATCCGATCAGAAGACCAGCTTGCAGATATTTTGACCAAAACTGTATTAGGGTACGAATTCAAAAAGTTGCTAAGCAAGTTAGGAATTGAATATCTTCCAATTCAACTTGTGGGATAGTGTTGGAAAAATACAGTTGACCAAATAACAAATATAAATGCAGAGAATCAGAGTAGTTGATCTTTTGCGTAATTTGTGGATTTAGCTAGATTTGTAAATCTATCTTGTCTATAAAAACTATGTAAATGAATGAATGAAATACAACAACAATTCTTTATCTCTCAAACATACCTTTATCTCTCAAACAAGAAGCATTTCATCAAACAGTTTAATGGACATCACCTGACCCGTTTTCCCCATATTGAAAAAGGCTGGAGGTTTCGACAATCTGTTATTCAGTAGCTTGTACGAAGACGAATCTGCTCGGAGGACCCTGCAACTACATAGCACCGACTGCAATGCAAGCTACGGGTACGAGACAGCGCAACAAAATCCATTCCTCCTGCAGCATGATCCCTTCACCATGTCGAACAGCATTGCCCCTTCGACGAATGTGCAAATGGCGATGCTGGCACAACAAGAGCAGATGATGATGATGCAGCGACAGCGCAACAACAGATGATGATGGTTCCCCACAATCCTTACATGGGCCAGTATTCTTCCCAGCAGATAATGGGATCATCCAATCCATTCGGTGACCCCTTCCACTTTCCGCAGTGTACTGCCATAAATCCGCACATGAACAATATAATGGTCTAAAGATCAACACTAATCTTTGGCTAAATTAACCCACAATTCATTTTTTAAGATTGTTTTTGAAAGTTTCTACTCTGTCAGCAGGCTGCAGGATTAAAAAAAACTCAAATAGACCCAAATTGTAAATTAGGAATAGAAAACTTGTTTATTAAATAATATACACTTCAAAATAGTACACATTAAATAGTGCACAATAGATTTTTATACTTGTAATAAATACCAACATTCTCTCTCAAGAGAAAAAAATATCCAATAAGCCTATATTGTTATAAAGTCTTCCTAGGTCTAGGGAACCAAGGTATTTAGTCAATGCATCAGTAACTTGCTCCTTGGTGGCTATGTGACTCAACTTCAATAGCCCACTGTTAAACGTTTCTTTGATGAAGAACCTATCAATATCCACATATTTGGTTCTATCATGTTGTACTGGGTTGTTGGCAATAGTGATGGCTGACTTGCTGTCACATCACAACTTTATCTGTCCGGGTCCATCTTAAGCTCCACAAGCATTGACCTCAACCAAATCATCTATGCAACACTCAAGGGTATGGTTTTGTACTCTGTCTCAGCTGTTAGAGGGTGGGCAATTGGATTTTTGGGACGGATTTTGCCAATACCCAATCTCGACCCAATAAAAATGGAACCAAATTTATGGTTCCAGTACCGTCCCAAAAACCGAATTCCCAAAATAATCAAAAATTTGGGTATCGGGATAGTACGGGTTTGAGAAATACCCGAAATACCCAAAAAATTATAACGTAAAACTAAAAAAATTCCAATTTTTCGATTACCCAATTTTTCGATTACACTAAACCTGAACCTATCCTGATTCCCAATTACCCGACTTATTTCGGGTAATAGAGAATTGGGTCAGTTGGGATTCGGGTTTCTCGAATTCCGATTGACTGTTTGGCTACCTCTATCTATTATAGAACGAGTTACTACCACTTGTTTCTTACTCCTCTAGGAGACTAGACTGCCTCCTACAAATCTGCAATATTCATACGTGGACTTTCTATCATCAGCACAACTCACCTAGTTCAAATCCTCGATATGCGCATTCTTTCAAAAGATCAATCATTTTTTTGTACATTTTATAGGTATCTCAATATTTGGTACACGTCATCCAGGTGACCCTTTCTAGGATCATGCATATACCTGCCTATCACACTCACAACAAAAGATATACCTGGTCGGGTATGGTTTAGATATATCAACCAGCCTACATCTCTGATATGTTTCTCTGTCAATTAACTCTCCTGCTTCTGCACTCAACTTCGATCTCTGGTTAATCGGCATCTTGACGGGCTTGCTACCCAACATACATGTCTCTTGGAGTAAGTCTAAAACATACTTCCTCTAGGAAAAAAATAATTTCCTTTGGCCATGGGTCACCTCAATCTAAGGAAGTATTTCAGTTGCTCCAAGTCTTTTACTTCAAATTCCTTAACAATTCTAATCTTTAGCTTTGCAATCTCATTCTCGTTGTCACCAGTAATAATCATGTCATCAATATATACTGCAAACATCGTGGTATGACTGCCATCATACCTGAATAACACAGTATGATTAGCATCGGTCTGCAGATTACCATGTCAATCATAGCTTTCCTGAACCTGTCAAATCAAACTCAAGGAGATTGTTTCAAGCATTACAGTGACTTCTCGAGCTTGCAAACCTTACTAGGTACTAAATCTTGGGGGAATCTCCATGTATACTTTTTCCAATAGGTCACTATAAATAAATGCATTCTTCACATCAAACTGGTGCAACTTCTATCCTTTATTTGCTGCAATAGAGACCAGGGTTCTAACTGTGCTAATCTTTACCACTGATATGAATGTTTCATCATAATTAATGCCATATACCTGACTGTATTGCTACCACCCATGCCTTATAGTGTTCAACTTTGGCCTCCTACTTCTACTTCACAGTAAAGACCTACTTACATCCAACTGTCTTCTTACCAGGCGGCAATGGCATGAGCCACCAAGTTTTATTCTTTGCAAGAGCCTCAAGCTTCTCTATCATGGCAACTTTCCCCATCGGATCTTCTTTAGCAACCTTCCAACACTTAGGGATCAAGACAATGTCTAAAGATGCAATGAGTGCTCCATGTATGGGAAATATGTTTGAGTAGGAAACAAAATGGGCAATACCACGGGGATGAGCATATCTGTTAGGTGGACCCCAGCATTGCTGTGAGTGGTCCTCCTAACCGACTGAGGGTTGTTGGAATAATATAAGGGAAAAAAGTAATGTAACCTAAAGGAACTAATGAAGATAAAGATTAAGGTGCTCTTGGAATCGAAGTAGGCAAGGACACTAGGCATGAAAAACGCGCAGGTGACTTAGGCGACGCTCTGGTCTCCTCTATCCATTGACACTAGGCATGGGGATGATGCGTGTACACTAAGTGTGGTTCCCCCTTTCCCAAAATCTCCTTATCATGAACTCAGTTTCCCCCTCTACTGATGTGAATTAAATAATACATCTTTGCTTATATGATTTTGAATCAATTAGTACATCTTTACTTAGACGATTTTATGATGGTTTTATGTGATTTACACTCATTTAGGTAGGATCTAATGTTTTTATGGCATGATTTATGGTTTGGTAATGTTCCATGTGCAATTGATCATTGGATGAAATTGACTATTTTTGAGTGAGGCACGAGTATGATTTTCAGTTTTAATGTCCAACTTTAAAAAAATTGAACTTGAGCTAGGAGTGTCTGATATGGACACATAAGATACGCGTGAATAGCGTGGAAGAAGGACTATAACTTCTATGAAGAACATATTTCCATATTTGGACTCTAAAGTGGAAAAAATGAGCTTGAACTTCAGTTAGCAAAACTTTCCAGTAACTATTCTGTTCTGCACAGTCTAGGTTGGTGGGCCATAAGTCAATATCCAAAGTCAGATTGTGACGTGCTATATACTAATGGAAAGTTCAAAAGCCGTATCACATCTTTGTAGAAGAAGCTTGCTTGTATTTCGGCCCAAAAATAGATGAAATATTGCACTAAAATTGGTAATAAGAAATTGTCCAGGTTCAATGCATTAGCGAATGGCAAAAATCAAAGATTTTGAATTGAATCCAGATAAACGTGAGCCAACTTGATGATCTGATCAAAGATAGCATTTTGAGGCTCACATTTCCAACGACTTGAGAAGAAAGTTGAAGATTGACATCAAAAGCCTCGAATTTAGGATTTTGATTATTATTTAGACGTTATCTTCTAATTGTGTTGAAATTCTCATCTTTATCACCTAACCTTGGAGGAATTCTTCATTTCTTTTGATCCAAAGATGACATCCTATTTCAGAATTCTCATGGCATGATCATCGACGATGCAAGGCTAAGACGTTATTTACTCCTAACGTGTAGTAGAGTGGTTGTATCACATATTGTTCAAATTGTATGTTCTTTACAGTTTGGATTTTATGCTACATATTCTACACTAATGTTTTGATTTTTAACTTGCAGGTTTTGTTCGCGTCAAAACATGCTTGTTATGGACCAAGACTAATTGCCTCTTTAGCTACGGAATTGGGAGCATACTCAGTCTAGAAACTCTTGAATCATTCTTTGAAAAATAGGAGTTCTTAGGGCTGATTATCGTGTTTATGTGCTTAGAAGTTATATTAAAATTTATAATGCATCTTATTAGAATTTTAGTATAACAAGAATGAATTTATATGCTATGTGTTCAACATGCTATAGATTTATAATTCTAATTACATGTTCAGTGCGTTAGAGTGAAAAACTTTGTCCTGAGGTCAAAGCCATTCCACCACCTAAAAGAAAAAAATTGATCCAACATAAAAAAAATTAGCAACGTTCAATTCAATGAGAAATTGTATTTCTCTTCTTCATATGTTTGTTTATTATTGCATACCTTGAGAGTTCACACAGCTCGTACAAGTTCTGTATGAAGTTGAAGTTCGACTTTTCTAGCTTCAATAGTAGTTCAACTATGGAACCCTCCAGTTGTTTTCATGTAATCACTTATTTTGATTATTGGGACACTCTTATGAAGCAAATGATCTTGCACTCGCTTCACCTTGTCTTTGATGGGTCAGGGGTGACTGTAATTTCGGTAAAACAGTTTTCAAGTGATGGGTGGCGAATGGTACCTCTTCTTCTAAGACATCATCTTCATGAATTTGCATGTGCGTTGCTTCGTAGAAACTCAGCAAACCCTCCACATTATTACAAAGTTCTTCATGGAGTTGATTGTCTTTGTCCGTGAATTGGAGGAAAATGTCTAGGCAAAAACAAGTCCAATTTTTCACAGACGATTGAAAGTCCCTAAAGACACAAATTGCTCTAACAGTTCCTCGTACTCTATCACAAGCTGACGACAAGTGGTAGTGAAGGAAGGTGAGTGGGTGATATTATCAATAATCTCCTAATCCACACCATGGAGGTGGCGCACTTTCCACAAGAGACAAGAATTTCACAGGGCCACACTGTTTATGGTATGATGAACATGGACATAGCCATCCATCTTATTCCGGTCTCCTGATGGACACCAAAATTCCTGTATCCATAAGGGTTTTAGACCCTCAATCTCCCCAATTTTTGTGATGGAATCAGGAGAAGTGGAAGAAGCGAAGTCTGGGGATGCACGAGGAAAATGTAGAGAAAGAGGCTTTGTAGAGGAACACATCTTTTGCAAAACGGATGGATGAAGATCGCAAAAGATAGAGGGAGAATTTATAGCCCAAGAAAGGTTAATTTCCTAGATGCTAGGAGCAGCTGTATGTCAGTACATGTTGCACCCATTGTCTCCAGAGCAACTCAGAAAAAGATGCCCCATTGAGGAAAAGACTGGTCGAATGTTTACCATTATTCTAACTAAAAGTAAAGATGAGACAAGGGGAAGTTAGAGATCAGTAGCTTGGAACCCTACCAAATTGGGGCCAAGGTGGAAGTGTACCCCAACAGTTCCATTGGCTCTCCACAGCCCAACATGGCATAAGGGAATGGAGGTCATTTGAAGAAAAACCCACAAGAAAACCTTCCTTACAGGGAAAGGAAAAACGAAGAATGATTAATCAAAGACAACCGATATGACATCAAGATGAAACACCAATACAATAAAAAAAACGTCAGGATAAAGTTAACAAGTTCCCCAGAACAAGGAGGGCTCGAAAGGAAAGCTAAGAAAATCACATGTTTTACAAAGGGTGTATGTTGACGCAACCAACTATCTTCTCTCGATAAGGATCGTGGATCAGGTTAGGAATGATCTGGGAGGGACTAGAAGGAGGATAATCTTCCAAATTCTCGTCCTTGCAAAGGTCAAGAAGTTTGAGGTCACATGTCGCCTAACTCTTATCCAGCTGACAAAAAAGAGGGCGTCATGCTTTCCCACTAGCTTTCTTCACAAACTCGCAGAGAATATCCTCGAAGACCAGTCCCTTGAAGCACTCCTCCAGGATCTCTCTTCAAAGCCTTGACTTCCGGTAGTTGAATCTAGCATTCAATTGATCCTTCTCCAGTTGGACCTCCGGTAACTTTGCTCAAAGTTCCTTCCGTTTCTCCTTGGAAGTTTCTTTCTTCAGCATGTGCCAGGGCACCCACAAGTTTCTCCTTCTTTTTGAGGATGAGGCCTCCTTCCACATTAGCGCCTCTTTAGACTCAAGCATCCTCATGGCATATGCTCGCAAGGCATTTGCCAAGGTCACACTATGCACAAAAGAAGGGTAAGGACACAACAAAGAGGAACATGAAAGGCGAGGTTGGAAATACACACCATCTCGGTAGAAAAAAGGTCCAAAAGCAACATCTTCTCGAACCCTACTCCATCAACAACCCCATGATGTTTGCATTCACTAGGTTGACAAGGGCCTCATAGTATCCCTTTGGAGAGACTTTCTTCACCCGATGGGCCCACTCTCTCTACAAATGCGTGTACTCCTCATTGGCTTCCTCCGTCCACTTCCTTAATCTGGGGATGAAAGATGGAAGCACCACGCGCCTGGACTTCAGGAGACACCCTCTTCGACTTCTTTCTCTTGTGCTTGGTAGCAATACGAGATCTCTTCAAAGAGGTCGCCTTCTCAAGTGATGGCAAGAGCGATAGGACTGGTCCTGGCAGAATTGGATCGGTCGGGCAATCTAGAATGACATTAGGTGATTCACCCACCTCGAGAGTTGCATCCTCAACAACCATAGTCTCTGAAGACACGGGGATCCGTTGAAGCTCAGGAATTGAAGCTCATCGATGAACTCCCACAGTAGACAGTAGCAAGCCCTCCTCTACATGTTCTCCAATGCAATAAAAATAGATGCAATAGTAATAATACCAAACAAATCACGAGGATCCCTCAAAAGCAAACCTCGCTCACCCAAGGAGTCAGAAAAAGACACCCGTGCAGGTAAAAGATCTACTTAAGCCAAGATTGCTTTGTTCAGATACATGGCATACTGGCATTAGTACTTAAAGATAAGGGAATTATCTTGATATAGCCCTTCACTTGACAAATCTAGTTTGTCCATGAAGAAGAAAGTTTTTAGGTGAACGAAACCGGAAGTTTTACAAAGAAAAAGTAATCCTTCCAATCTCCGAAGGAGTAAGGAAGAGTCAAAGTTTTTTTCATCCTTGAGCGGGGATGAGGATACACACCCCGATTCTCCGGAGGGACAAACTTGATGCGGGCATGGAAAAAATAAAAGAGCGTGCGGAGGTTAAGCTTCAAGGACAACATCTTGCATAGAATAATAAAGGCCACAAGGTTGGTATACGCATTTGGAGCCACCTGGAATGGTGCTACCTTGCAAGTTTGAAGGAACGAGACAATAAAAGGGTGAATTGGAAAGCGAAGGCCCATTGCAATTGAGCTTTACAGACGGTAAAGCATCCATGAGAGGGCGAAGGATTTTTTTCTCGGGAGAAGAGACAATCAAATTATAGTAATTCGGGATGTGAAATTTTGCCTTAATTTGGTTGAGGATTTGGCAAGGGTGCCCAAGGAAGAAAAAGTGTCCGAGGGCGAACCAGGCGAAAAATTACCCTGCCCACCAGTTTTGTACCCTGACCGAAGACTACACGTCCGACTGTTGAACGCTTTCCCCGAATTCTCTAGGTTTCCCAGCTTACCCATACTTTCCCAGGCAGCTATCCAACTACGGCTAAAGAATGCGGGAAAACAATTGATAATAATTGGATGTAAGTGAAACCAAAAGGCAGTACTATGGCAGAGGAATGAACCGACAAGAAGAGAATTAGAAAAGGGCACTCAACAGTCACAAGGAGTCAGAAATCGAGAAAAATTAATAAAGTTCAAGGGCTATAGATGTATAATCCTTAAACTTAGGGGGATTCATGATGTGGGAGATAAAAGGACTGATAAAATGCCCATCATATAAGGTTCATTTACAAAAAGGCCCAACAATTCCAAAAACCACCTCGAGTAGCAAATTGATGAACCTCAGTATTCTACCTCAAACTTGTTCTATTAAAGGTCAAGGATGGTCACTTCGAATACCCTCAAAACTTTGGGAGGACTAGCACCTGAGGTCCATTCAAGGTCAACCATATGCGTTTCCACGACAAAGCCTGCTATCGCCCCCGACATGGCTTATCCGCCTCAAGCCACCTACGGAGAAGACAATGAATAACAATCACCGTCCACAAGTGGACTATACAGTTGTCTATCACATCATCAGGGTGATATGATTTTACCCTATGTAACCACTATAAATAGGTTTGCTCGGCCAGTGTAAGGGCAAAGGAAAATTCTCCAAGATTCAAGTTGGAGAATACAAGTTCTTTATATTCTTTGGGCCAAGCCTGCCCACACTCACCATCACCAACGTTATTGTATTCTCATTCCCTTCGAGAATTATATGGTGTGAATCAAGATGAAGGCACAATATGTGGCCCCGTTATTCCTTGATTCCATCAGTATTAAACAATTTTATTTTAAAATATTACTTTATTGAATTAATGAGATAGGGAGTCCGGGCTTGAGCTGAGCCATCAGCAATCAGCATAGCATAGCATATTGTCTAAAGATTAGAATTAAGGATGGGTCGAGGCTGTTGGCCCAACTGTTAACCGACCTCGTTACTTTAGTTCGTACGTCTCTGATTTTGACAGGACCCGGCCCGGAGGGACCCGGTACCACCCGATGCCTTCCCAGATTTCCACGCCATTTCAGTTTATATCCGCTGTAGAAATGCTATAGCGCACGAATTCGTACGCGCGTGTGCAACACGATTGGGCAAAATGACCATTTTGCTCTCGTGTTGAAAACTGCGCCAGTATTTAACACATGAACAAAACGATCATTTTATCCCAATTCGTGCGATTCGTACGCTGAATCCTTGGTGCACTATAGCATTTCTGTATCCGCTGAGCTCCTATATAACTTTTTTTTTTTTTTTGATAAGGAAGCTCCTATATAACCACACAGACGCGCACGCCTACTCGCACTCGTGTTTTCCTCTTTACTATTCGATTCGCACATCTGTAATCGTATTGTTTCTTTCTTATGGCCATGTCCAAAATTCTGTCACTATCTGTATCCAGAGGTTCCCTCCGGCCTCCAACTGCCCTGATCAGCCATCACCGCCAACGCTCCAGCAAAACCCATCGCGGTCAGTTCCTCGAGCTTGAACTCGACGGTGCATCTTCGTCGCAGCACGATGCTGCAGTTGCAGTTGCGGAGATCATCAGTGTAGGAATTAACAGGCTTGAGGATGCCGTCCACGGATTGATCGTGCGCCGCGCCGCCCCGAGTTGGATCCCCTTTCTCCCAGGATACTCCTACTGGGTACCTCCTAGAGAGGGATTGATACGAAATAGGCCTGTTGTGCATGTGGCTGAGGCGATTTGGGAATTTAGGAATCGGTTCGTACCACATGAGTTGTCGGAGGACCAGCAGATGTTTCTTACGTCGAACAAGGGCTGGCCTTCGGTAGATTTTTTCATCGAAGGTGATGATTTAATCTCGATTCGATTGACTTGGGTTTCTTTCTTGGGGTTGGGGGACAGAATGGGTTTGTGTGATGCAAGTATCTTTTGTGGTTGTTGTGAAGTTACACAACTTTTTAGCTTTTAACTGCATTAATGGTCATTTTCAAGTTTAATGGTGCTCAACAGATAGGGATTCTTATAATATTGAACTGGTTTGAAGTGAGAAGGCTTACGAATGCCCATATTCTTAATTTTATGGTGACGTGCGAATTGGTCACTGATTCTTTGTTTTTGTTTTTCATTTAAACAAGTTTGGTCCATGGTGCTGTTGAACGATTCCATTGGCGTGCATCATCAGTAACCCAACAATTTTTATTATGTGCACTTGATTATTAGTTTAAGTTGTCTGAGAGATATGTCAAAAGTTTGAATCTTGTTAAAAAAAATTGTTGGTTTTAGCGAAGAAAAGAAGTTCTGTTTTCTTGAATCTCATTTTAAGTATCATATCAGATTGTTGTGAATTATTGTCTAGTTGGATTTAAGTCTACCAGGTTTGGATAGTAGAATACCAATTGTTTATTGACTTGTTTATTTTCTTGTACCCAGAAGCAATTAACTGTTTTTCAAATTAATCACTTTGTGATCAACTGGGAGCTATTATTGATTCCTGTTAAGTCGAGTCGTAGAGCAAAGTTAGTCACAAGGCTGAGGTTTAGAGTCCGATTCCTTGGAGAAGTCTTTCCCCAGAATTTGTCCTGTCAAAAAGGTAGACCAAAACATAAACGTAGAGCTAGTGGATTAAATTAAAAAAGCCTGCCAAACAAACAAGAAATTTTGCTTTGTAGTCAGTTGGAATATCAGTAGTTTGTATGCCGCTCTTTCTGTGTTAAAAAACTAAAATTCTTGGCGGTAAGCTAGCCTTGAAGTTGTAGAGAATTCTGGTATATTGACCACCCTTAGTGTCTGACTGGTCTAGGCCAGCAATTAATGATAGGAAGGATAGAAAGAGGTTCTTGACTGAACAATAATTTGATTGGTGGAAGCACTTGGTAAGTTATCACTGGAAGACATGAATTTTGCAACTGGAATGTTGTTCACTTTTGTTGATCGATAGTTCTCTGTCATGCTCAGTTCAGTGTTTATAAAGTAGTTCATGTGTTGATTTTTTATGCTCTTCGCTTATTCTGTTCATGGTATTTCTCTCAGTTTCAATGTATTCTTTATGCCGTTTGCTACTTGAACTTTAAAGGTTTTGGTTGCATAAACGAGTCTTGACTTTTGAAATTAAAAGCTGAATGCAGGCAATTGTGCTGACTTGGGACTTGATTATCTCTCCTCCGCGGCAGAATGCCTTGTTAAACTTTAATACTTATGAAATTGTGTATGCGCTTAGCTGGAAAGGTACAACTTTGAGAATAGATTTATGCTAATGAAGTGATAGGGGACACTTATAGTTTTTTTCTTCAGTTTCGTTTACATCCGCTATGTATACATATAGTTTCATGAATGCGTACATACATATATACATCTTAGTACATATATACTATATACATGGGCATAAGTATGCATACATATATTTTTTATATATCTCAATTTCTTTGATAAATCTACACACACACACATATATATATATATGTATACGACTGATTAATATCTTTCTGGATTGTGTATATACAGTGTTGTCATACCGGAGTCCATCTAAGATATGTATTATGTAAACATACTTGAGTGCTGGTAGCTGGTTATAGTTTCTAAAAGGTTCCTTGCAAATTGGTAGAAAGGTTATACATGCTTTCTCTACAATACTTGTACATACATTTGATGTTGTGTCCGTTGTAATAGGTACTCCAAACGTAGACCCTATCCCAGTGATAGAAGTGAAGCTGAAGATTCAAGATAATGAAAACCTAACAGATGGCCCATCCAACTGTGGGGACATGGGAATATGAGGATTGGCCAGAGTTCATCTCTTGGGTGAGCCAATGGCCTCTATATGTTTTTCTTCGTGTGCTTGGAAATATCAATTTTTTCCATCCTTGTATGTCTATATCATGAATAAGCGGCCTAGAGTCTTGCTGAAACTGTTATTGGTCTTGTTATGTTTTTCAGCTTTTTTGCCCTTGTACATATTCAAACCATGAAGACAAACTTAAGGAAGAAAGTGTTTGCAGATCTGCCGAGATAGATCCTCGGTGGAACTTGATCTCTTATGGCTCACTTAATGTTTTGTACGTCACTCGTGGAGAATGTATATATATTACTGGGTGGATTTTGGTTGTTTCCAGGATGTATTTTTTTTCATGTGGCCAACATTAATTAATAATAAGCTGCACAATTACAACTCTAATGCTCTGTTCTTGATGACAAATTGTGTTTATAAGAATAACTTCATATTTTTGAAACAAAATATGATGGGAATCGAGTCGAGAATGCTATAGCGCAGGACATTATACCGCACGACACACACACGACATCGTAAACACACACTGCCACGTCATAAGTCATAATGGAGGGAAAATTAAAAGGGAACCAAATCGCGCGGAACGCTTCACCAAATTGGACAGCAATTTCGAGAATGCTATAGCGCGCAGAACGCTTCACCAAACTGGACAGCAATTTCTTCAGAAAATCTGAAGAACACCAAAGCTGCGTCAAGAACACCAAATCTGACGGTTTGAGTTGCGCCGGAACCTGTAAGCTTCGTGCCGGAACCTGTAAGCTTCGTGGTTGGGATGCAATTTCTTGGATTTGCGCCGGAAATCTGAAGGAACCAAAGCTGCGTCAAGAACACCAAATCTGACGGTTCGATTTGCGTCGGAACCTGTAAGCTTCGTGGTTGGAGTGCGATTTGCACCGGAACCAAAGCTTCGTGGCTTGTTTAGACAGAACTCGCATTCCTCCTTTGCACGTGTGAGGAACACGGCCCAGGAACAACGGGTACGCCGTGTTGATGCTTGGGCCTTTGCTGCATTCCATTACTTAATGATTTTTGTTTTTGTTTTCTATTCAAATAATACAAAAGTCAAGGATCCAACTGTTGTCATTACCATTGTTCGACACTCGACAGCATGTTGTGCGGAACCAAGTTTCGGTGTCTCATGTGGTTATCATATATTTTTTTAGCTCTCGTTGTCTCTTACACAATTTGCTGACCATGTATTTAGATTGGGCGGAGTTGCTCATATTTCATTATAGTATTTGTATTGAAGATTTCTTACACGCTTGCATAGGACGTTTCCTTGTTACCCATCGCCTTGTTCCTTTTAAGTAATTGAGACTAATAAGTAGCAGTGTTATTTTAACATGGGCATGAATGTTTGCTGTTATTGATTTTTGCAGCTATTACGCAAGTTTCTACAGATCATCGGTATTTTTTGGCTTTTGTTGCTTCATAACTTGAACCCAAAGAGCTTTTAATGTTTCTGCTATTGATTTACAGGGAATAGAGAATGTATTCATCTGAAGTTAGAGCTTTTAATGCTTTATGATAGGGTTGGAAGACATTGCAAACTAGAGAAGGGTATTCATTATACTGGTAGGTTGTTGTTAACATTGTAAAGCTACATGATGGCAGGTACTTCAGTGAACCTACATAATTTTCATTTTAATATCATTCATTACCTTACGCATTGTAAAAGTTGTGATTTGGAAGCTTACCGCGTTCATTTTCAGCCTCTATGTATGTTGTTAATTATTTGTTTCTTTGTCTGGTATGGCAGGTAACAAAGTAAACAATATTGATGTGACTATTGTTGAGCATGTTGTGGATGATGATCATGTTATAGAGGAAAATATAGTTAGTGAAGAAGAACAAGAAATAGAAATGGATTTCTTGGAGCCGAGGAATGGAATGAGCTTCGAGTCTAAAGATCT
>JAOWBN010183026.1:0-16730 GCA_028565015.1 Pinguicula moranensis
CACTTTCTGGATAGCCATCTTCTGGGGCGGAAGCCCATACTCCGACAACCATTCCTGCAAACTCGCCGCATTTTCCAATGAGTCCACATCGCAACCCCACGAGACTCCATTTTGAAATGCACTTTCACTGTTGCTTCTAGCAGTAGAGACTGAGCAGCGAAGTTCGCGAGAAAATCCGCAATTTTTCCATGTTGGAAGGTTTTCGTGGCTGTGGAAGTGGGTTTTGATCGTATATGGAGATGGGTTCTGTGAGAAAGTGGGAATGACGAGCGTGGTCTGAAGGATTCTGGAAGCCTCAGCCATTGATGCCGCTGAATTCATATGGAGTTTGTTTTGAGTTCTGTTTCACCTTATCTGATTGAGGGGAAGATAGGTAGTTTTCGACGGTAGGTAGGTAACGATTTCGTGAAAGACGTTGGTAAATGGTAAATACTCCACAAAACCTTTCTGGTTACATTACACGCACCTGTAAAATTTTATGGCCTCTCTTATTTCTCCTCTGTTTTGTTAATCACTCTTTAAATATATCATGGGCAACTTGATATTCCTTGTTTTCCCCTTAATTCTTCGTCCGGGGAAAATGAATGAGCTTCGTACTAGTGGTGGGAGTGGTGATGTCAATGACGAAGGAGAAGAGAACTGGACGACGTCGTTCTAGCTGTTTTCTCTCTGAGCTGGTCTCATGTACTATGTGTTCATCCTTGATCCCAACCAGACACCGGTAGGCATAGACCATATTCATCTTAACTTATTTCGTACTTCCTTACTTATTTGGCGTATTGATTCTTGCTCTCCGACTGTGCTTCTCTTGTCCCAAACAAAAATTAAGGCGACAGACATGTATTTCTCGAAAAAGCTATTGAATCTGAAAGGAGACGATGGGCTTAAAATGGATGAAGTTTTGGTAGTTTTGTGGTATATGATGGGTTTAAGGCCCTTGGGTGTACAGCATGCTGCTCTTTCAGACAGCCGGAAGCCGGAAGGTAACTTTTCAATTTCTTCTTCCTCTTTGCTGTCTTGAATACTTTGTTGATGAAAATTGTGGGATCCTTAACATAAGAGGATCAACTGTTTGGCAGGGCTTAAACGGGCTCAAACCTGACTTTAGCTAATGATATTCTTTGTTTTCGTTCAGTTCAAAAGGCGAAATTCCCATCTGGCCATTTACCGTTCTATCATTTGCTGGAGGTGCATATGCTCTGATTCCATATTTTGTTCGGTGGAGGCCACCAGCTCCACCTGTTGACGAATCAGAGCTTAAGAAATTTCCCCTCAGTTTCTTGGAATCAAAATTAACTGCTGGGGTGAGGAGACTTCTAATCTCCAATTCAAATTCTTAAAATGCCTCATGCATGTGTTTTAGCATCTTTGCTATAGAGAAAGAAAAGGGATTGTCTTTCACTTGGGGTATTTGAACTGAGTGTCTTTGTTCAATAACACGCTCAAAATCTGGTTATCCTCGAATTCCAGGACAGCAACAGGGGTCTGTATGTGACATAAATAGAAATCGCATATGGCTTAGTGCTCTCAATTCGTTGGGTTGAGTTCTTGTTCTTTCTCCGGAAGATGTAGCTAATTAACTGCATACCATATTACTCTTGCCGCAGGGATAGCTTTGATGGTCTCTCATCTGATACAGATGTGTGGAAGGAATTTAGCCAGTACTTCCAATGAAGCAAGTTTGTAAGTAATTTGTTTCCTGCAGTTATGGTTGGATGATATGACCTCTATGAGCTTGATAACTAGCAAGAAAAGAAAAGGAAAAATTTGATACTGGTTGAACCATGAGCACTTGTTTTGGGTTAGAAGTTTGGAGCATATACACTGCCAAGCTGCATTTTCTTGTGACCCAACTTGTTTGGATTTCCCAATTATGGAATGCCATTTTCTATTCTGTAGTGAGTATAGTTTATTTGTGTTGCAGATACATGTGATGAGTATTGATTTTGTTCTGCTCTCAACATTCGCCCAGTTCTTGGTCTACAACTACATGACTGCTTGGAAATGGTTAGGATTACTCTGAAATCAGATCCTTGTGATGCTCGTTAATGCTTTCAGGCCACGATCATTCTGATATGAGTTGTTGTTCTGTTGCAGGGATAAGAAGGTCTCATGGCTTCTCCCTCTCTCACTGATTCCCTTCTTGGGTCCCTCTCTTTATCTCCTCCTTCGACCATCTTTACCAGAAGTTGCTGCTGCAGTAATGGCGGCACCACAAACATCATCAGGTGAAATATAAGGAGATAGAATAAGTCTGCAGAACAAGTGATTCAAACTCACCTGCAATGCAACTACAGTGGGTGAAAAAATCATGTACATTTTGATGTTGTAATAACATAACATGTAAACTGAAACGGTCGGATTTGTATATGCTATATTAAAATATTTATAGGATACGAAATAAACGTTCAAAAATTAAATAACAAGATATAAAGAAGGTCACGAGTATAAATAATATAAAAGTAAAATTTTGGACAACTAAAAAAAACAAGTAATCTTCGGGTTCAAGTCACACTTTGGGGCCAAATTTTTTCTTATCCAAATTTTACTTATTCTTCTTATATTGTTGGTAAAGAAGAAGAATATTGATCGAATTTTTGTATCCATTTTAAAAAAAAATGAGGTCGCACATAGGATTCCTTAAATCTAAGTCAAAACAAATCTATTACAAATATTTCCTTTATTTCTATATTTTTTCTATTTAATTTTTGCTTCCTTCTCTTCATTGGCGGAGGACCCTATTTTATAGGGAGATGAGAGTTTTGCCTTGATTGGTGGATAATGACACTGTCTCGAGTTTATGGGGAGTTGTCACTTTGCTAGGTGAGCCCTTATTTTAATATAGGATTTATGACATGCTCAATTGGGGTGGGCTATTTTGGTTGGTTGTGTTGTGCAGAAGGTGGGAATTTTGTGATTTTTGGGCTTTATTCCACCTACTGCGCCTATATGAAAGATGGGCTTGGAGGGCGTGTATTTGTTGAGTTGGGATAAATTAGGTTATACAATATACTTTGTACACACACAATGGTCAGAAAATTCTGGATTTGTCCTGATTATTTGATGCTTCAATGACAAATTGAAGTATTCTTTTGGGTTCCAACACCCAGATAAAAAATTTAGCCTTTATAACTTAAGTGGTAAACCATAGTAAAAGGTCATTTACACCCTGTACTATACTTAATAGTTAACTTACTCCCATGTGCTTTCAAAAGAGCTACTTTACCCCCCTACTACCCAAAAGAACCCCACTGCCCCCGTTTGAGTATCACGCGCGTGGCTGAGACCGAGAAAATTTTATTACATGTGAAAACTCAATTTTACCCTTACCCTATTTTATGGATATTGGGCTTTGAAATTGAGTGGCCCATTAAACGGTTCTTGATCAATTGGCTTGTGACCTCCCTGCTGCAATTACGACTGCATCGTGCTAATGGAAATGAGAGCATACCACTGATTCACATTTATGGCCCAAAATAATAAAATGATTCTCCATTTGAAATACAAGTGAAAAAAATCCTGATAAGCTACTTCAAGATAAAATGTTCATTCACGATTGTCCTGATAAAAAATCCTGATAAGCTACTTCAATAATAAAATGATTCTCCATTTGAAATACAAGTGAAAATAATAAAATGATTCTCCATTCACGATTGTCATGCTGCCTCAAACAAAAATACAGGAAACTTCAAACACTACACCTCATTGTCCTGCTGCCAACCAACAAAAAGGCACGATTAACAAAAAAAAGCCAACCAACAATAACAAGCCAAAAGGGAAATGTTCATTTGCTTCCAGCAATAGTTTCATCTGGTTGAGTACAAGGTGGAGCATCTTGAGTCGTTACTTGAACCTCAATTTGAGATCCCTTGTTGACAGATCTTACTAGATCCTATGATGACAATAAAAACAATATAGCAGCGAGCAATGACTATACAAAGTGGTGCAAGCACAAAATAAATAACGGATTCTGCACACTAATACAATTATCTAACATGAAATTCATCCATATCATCACTCTGCCAGCCTATGGAATGACACCAAAAGAAAAAATAAAAGTTTGTAGATCACAGTGCACATCAATCATATCACAATGAACAACTATCAAATGCAGTAGAATTTGATTTTACCAAGTTTCCAAAGAAGCACCGCATGCTGTTATAAAGCACAAATTATCATACACTCAGATATAAAGAACTTCGACCACAACAAAGAAAAAGAAAACGAACTAAGAACATCAACGAAATGAGAAGCAGACCAATACAAACATAAATGAAGAAAGTGTCATCGCCTTTTTACCAACAATATCAAATGCAGTAGAATTTGATTTTACCACCTTGCTCTCAAGATAACACGCTATTCTCACCCAATATTAAGTAGAGGATAAACAGGGAATCATTGGCAACTAACCAAAAAATCACCAGAAAGTTCTTTCTCCAAGTCCTTCAGAAGATCTTCCCCATAAGCAGCAGTATAAGCATCCCGAATCAACTAAACTTTTTCGGCAGATTTAAACCAAATCCTGCAAATTTTTTCGGCAGAGAAATCAGATAAACTTTTAAACTAATAAGATGTGAAAAACATCAAGCAGAGAGAGGCCGTGAGGGTTTTATCACAGTCCTCGGATTAGCTTAATAATCACCCCTAAAACCCAAACACATAATATTCCTCGGATTAGCTTAATAATCACTCGGCCACTCTCCCCTTCCCCAGCTTATAACCGCCAGCACGCAGAGAGAGGCTGTGAGGGTTCTGGAATTGAAGATCTTCCTGCCGGTGCCATTGCAACGGAACCAACTTCAACCGCCGGCACTGGATTTCTAGAGAATCTCACTCAGATGAGATTTTGTTCGTGAACTCCCGATGAGATTTTGTTTGCGTGAACAATAGCGTTTAATGGGCCACTCGATTTCAAAGCCCCATATCCATAAAATAGTGTAAGGGTGAAATTGAGTTTTCACATGTAATAAATCTTTCTCAGTCTCAGCCATGCGCGTGATACTCAAACGGGGGCAGTGGGGTTCTTTTGGATAGTACAGGGGGGTAAAGTAGCTCTTTTGAAAATACAATGGAGTAAATTAACTATTAGGTATAGTAGAGGGGTGTAAATGGCCTTTTACTCGATTTTTTGTTAACCGAATAACCGATGATTTTTTTTGCTTATCCCTAGGTCAATTAATGTAATACACACCCTCAAATTCAACTGGTCAAGTCCTGTTGAAACTTGATTTTGTATTTTTGTGGGCTTGCATTCAATTGGCGTCAAAGGCTCTAGATCCATCAATTTGTGTATGGACTTTAGCTTGTGCAATTGGATCTCAAAGTCCGATTATTATTTTTAGATATAATAGAGGTCAATGGATCTTTTCTAGACTTCTAGGACATATCTGTTCAAATAGCACAAAGAAATTTATAGCAGACGCAATCCAAATGGGTCCGCCGGCCCGAGCTCGAGTGTGTACATGTGGTCTGACTTATAAGGTAAATGTAAGATACTTTAATTAAAGGCTTAAGGCATGTTTTGTACCCATAGTTATTTTCTACTTTTACTTCTCCTTTTACTTCTCCTTTTGATTCTACTTTTCCTTTTAATTTTATTTTTTTTGATTATTTGTTAAATTATGAAAAAGTTATTGAAAAAGAGTTTGGAATCAAATTTTGTAAGTTGATTAAATAATGTTTGTAGTTAAATTTGGTCAGATAATTTTAATTTATTTACGAAATTAACATTAAAAGTAAAAGTGGATGGGTCGGGCGCGCTGGGCAATTATACATAAACGGGTCGGGCTGCCGGGTACGTTTTGTAAATGGGTTGGGCGCGCTTGGCCCATTTTATAAATGGGCCGGACGGGCCGGGACCATTTTTTCTGTACAGGCAGGCCGAGCTGGAATTTTTAACCCGTTTACCCGTATCGGGCGGGCCGGGGACCACTACTCTTGGGGCTATATAGGCCCCTTTTTTTACTCCACTTCCTGGCCTAAGGTCCATTGAGAGTGCTACCGTATAAAAGTTTGAGAAAACCGAATTTAAGTTATTTATGGATTATTAATAAGAGATCAATACAAAATATTGAAATCGGTCTACGTTTTCTTTTGTTTAATACACATTAGCTGAAAGATTATCGATTTAAGCTAACTAAATGTATATATAACTTCTTTATATGCGGGAGTTTGTGGGTTCGACCCCTACCAGGAACACGAAGTAGGGATCAAACTATGGTTTTATGACTGTGGATTGCTCGGTCAACTGTTTGCCTAATCATCCCGGAGAGTCGTACAGGTGGTTCATGTGAACTAGTCGACAAATAATCGGATACCACCGATCATCCAAAAAAAATAAAAATAAAAATGTATATGATAGTTCACGTTTCTTTCTCTAGCTAATGTAAGATATAATATACATAGCCACTTGGTTTTTCTTTATTTCCCAACAATAATTTTATACTTAAAAAATATTTAATTCCCCAAAATTTAAGTCTATGAATAAGTAGGTCCTAGAGCAGCAATTAGTTATTGGAAAATGACTTTTGTTTGGACTCTATTTATTTCCAAACTTATTGTCTCTATTACTTTATATTATCTGAATTTATTGAATCTGTTACAGCAATTTGATCAGAAATGACATCTGAAATAGTATAACAATACAGTTGCTTCTTTCCATGAAAACAAATTGTACATCCAATACAAGGTCGTGCTTTTTGAAATGATTTTGCATAGTGGCGTTACTGTCCCCACTTAAATTTACAAATAATACCAAAATTGCCAATAAACTTTAGGTGAAAATACAACCACACCCTCCACGGACAGCCGGAGCGGAGATCATCTAGTGAAGCAGTTCCACGGCTACTTTACACGGCGGCGACCCTCTCGCCGGTGCCGGATACCTGACTTCCGGCGGAGGATGTGACAGATTCCTTCTTGGAAGCCAGCGAACACTTTTCTTTTATCTCGTCTTGATTCATCTGCTGCTGTCTACACTCCAGACTGCAAAAAGCAGTATCGCCTCTGAAATAAAAAAATAAAAAATCAAATTATTATTGCTAGAAATAATCATCCAGTGCTATAATTGAATCGGCCATTAATTTCTGTGCTTTGCGCACAATTTTCCCCACACAGAACGGAAAAGAAGCCCTCAAATCATCCATAGCCAAAGTCGAATTCGCTATTCGATTCCGAGCATTTCGTACAATTTTCTACACACAGACGGAACAGAAGCACATGAATCAGCAAAGATGTATACCTGTACATGTAAATATCACGGCCAGGGATGAGTCGGCGTTTGCAAAGAGAACACGCGCTCAAGAAATCAGCTCTTGCTATCTCCGCCGAGTCGCGGCGGTGACGTCTGGGAGAGGCAACGTCTGTGGTCAGGTGCCTCGGTTCGAGTGCTGCGGATCCGCTGCTCGGATCGGAAGGTCGATTTGGCGCTTCGACGGCGATGCCGTTGAGATCCAGTATGAATTCGGTCATGCTCGTCGTCCTCTTCATCGGCGGACGCGCTCTCTTTCCCAGCATCATCGTTGCTGAATCGTAACACTCACAACACACCTTCACTGCGTTCGTGTGGATATATAGGTGTGGCTGTGTGTGAGAAACTCTGGATATTAGATCTGAGAAGAAGAAGAAGAAGAAGAAGGTGCAGTAGAAGAAGAAGAAGGTGCAGTGGGTCAGTGAGAACTGCGGGATTGTTGGGAATATAAACATAGAGCCCGAAACCGGGAAGAGATCTGGGCCGTTGATTTTGGTTTGCTGCATTATTGGTCGACCCAGCTGGGATAACATTTTATTTATGTTAATTATTAAAATAATAATTTTAATTGAATATGATAAAAAAGAATTGAATCTAATATATGTTATGTGTGTGTAGTATATGAAACAAATAGTGTTTCTACTTGTGGTAAGATTCGATCATCTAGATTTATTAATTCTACCAAATCATATGGTCACCAGGACGCCTACTTTCAATATGTTTTTAGAATACTGCATCAATAGTTTTACGACACAAGTTCTCTCTAAAATAGAACTTTGGCTCTATTTTGCAGTCTACTCCTCTTGCCACTTTCAACAAGAAAGCCAACTCTGGTATGAATTGTTGGATTTTCGAATGACAAATACAAATCAAAGATGTTGTATTATGGGTGACGAGCCATCATCACCCATAAGCGTTCTCTGAATTCATAGAACAGGATTATGAAAATCAAAGATGTTGTATTATGAAAAAACAGGATTTGTCATTGTACAGTAGAGTGGAAGCAGAAGCTTTCTCTGAATTCATAGATATTTTTATATGCTATTAGTGAGAGCTGAATTTACCTGGTTCAAATCAGACGGATAAGGAACAAGCAGATTGGATAGAGTGTTGCAAAGTCAAGAATGGGTTATAAAATGACCTAATTTATCCCAAACTACACTGGCAAGACAACTTTCAAACCACTGGCCTCTAGTATAAAAAACTGGAGCCAAAAACATTTGGAATATATAATGTGTGGTTAAAAAAGTCATCTCTAAGATCAAGAGTGGACTGTAAGAATGGTTTTGAAAGAAAAGATCAAAGCATTGCGTCACACAGTGAAGGAATGGAATCAAGCAACAAAAGAAACAGAAAAGGCCGAAGAAGTGATCACCCGCTTAGATGCAAAGTTAACCACTGATGAACTAGTACAGAAGAAAGAAGCTTGGAGTGAGCTCCAGAAACTTCAGAAGCATCAAACATCCATAATCTACCAAAAATCTAGGCAAAGATGGTTGAAAGAAGGTGATACCAACACATGCATCGCTTCTAAAAAATAGATATATGGACATCCAAGGATCGTACACTTTACCAATCAGATGGTAGAGGAGGTGCAAGAAGTGAAAGAGGGGCTGAATATATTCTTTTGAATTCCAGTACAAACTATTACCGACATTAGGGGCAAAACCGGGAAATGGAGAGAGGGGGGCCAAATTTTTTGGGTTGAATCGATTTAAGCGGCGGGAAATTCAAGCAATTAATAAATCGAAGTGATTTAATGGTCATGGTTCATCAATCACGGATACATCTATATTTGAGTTATGACTAAGAGAATTCACATAAGAAAAAAAGATACTTAGAGAGATTTTAGACAGAAGATGAGGGATAATTGAGAGAATCTCAGGGTTGAAGTTGAGCATATCATTATCTCTCTTTCACATTTTTTAAATCTTTTATACACCAAATATTCATGACAGTACAATCCGCCTTCTCCTATCTTTTGCACAGCAGATCAGATCTCCATCCAATGAGCTAGATTACTTCTTGGCTTTTAAGTAAAATATCATCATTCACACAACCCCAAATTTATATTTTATGGGAGATTATTACAATCAATTTATACCATATTTTAATTAAGGATAAATAGTTTTTGTACGCAAAACTAAATCTTACAACGTCTCTTGCAATTAAAAAATTATTATTATTATTTTATAAATATGAAACTACTTAGTAGTAAAATACAAAATTAAAGAATGAAGCAGAAAAGTTGTAGGGCAAGATTTTCCTTTAATTTTAAAAATTAAAGAATCAAGAGAAATTACGGCATATTATTCTTTTGTCTTTTACCTATTCAAATAAAATGGCACAGGAAAAGGTAAAAGACAAAAATGTTCAAAATTTTTCTTTGATTTCAAAATTAAAGAATCAAGAGAAATTACAGTACAATATTCTTTTGTCTTTTACCTATTCAAATAAAATAGCACATGAAGAGATAAAAGACAAAAATGTTCAAATAAAATGGCACGGGAAGAGGATTCGAACTTGAGTCATATCATACAGAATTTAACCCTTATACCAAGAAGTCTAGATAAACTCTATAATACAAAGGAAAATTAATTTTATTTTAATAGGGACCAAACTATAAAAATAATTTTTCTTATATGTAAAATAATTCATTTTTTTAAATATTTGGGCCTTGGGCGATCATAGCTCCCTGGTCTTGCCTGCCTCTGACCGAAATACAAGATGAGAGGCTGACCAAGGATTTCACTGAGGTTGAGATTGAACAAGCCGTATGAAATTGCGAAAGTGATAGGCCTGACGGACTAAATTTTGTTTCCATACAACACTTTTGGGAAACAATAAAGGAAGATTTCATATCTTTTTTGAAGGAGTTTCAGCATACTGGCAGAATTACACCAAGTTTAAATGCATATTTCATTACTTTATTAGCAAAGGTGGACAAACATATGGAACCAGAAGGCTTCCGACCTATTTCCTTAATTAATAGTGGCTACAAAATATTATCAAAGCTATTATCAGACTGAAAGAATTTCTCCTCTGTTGGAAATGTCGATGTCTTAATTATTGTGCCTCACCTCATTCCTCATTCACGCCAGACAGAGTTCACGCCAAGATGGAAAAAGGAGTTGTCACCTCATCACGCCAGACAATCAGACGAAATGTGAGAAAGCAGCAGACGCGCACAATTTTACATTTAATGCTTTTATGTATTTGTCGTGAAGTTAGAATTTGTATTATAAATACGAATGTGATGTAATGAATTATGTGAAGTATCAGAAGTTTTATAACAAACAAGCATTTTCTCTCATTTCTCTCTTTTTAGCATTTTACAATTTGGTATCAGAGCCAGTTTTTCAAATCTTAATAAATATTGTCTCTGCCACTTCCGTCTCGATTCTGGCGCCGTTACTGCTCCTCCGACGCCGGAATCGGTCCCAAAACATAGCCCATCTTCTCCTCTATCAGATTTGCTCCACATCCAATATTTTTCCATCCATCACGCGCCTCCACGCGCCATCAGAGGAAAGGTGACCTGCGGCAATTTTTGGCCATTTTCGGGCGCCTCCGACGTCAGAATCACCGGAAACAACCGCCGTCGCAATCGCCGTGAGGAGAATTTTCTGTAAGTAGGTCGCAAGCCTCTAGCGCCGCCGCCGTAGCACCACGCGCCGCCGGAGAGGTGAAAATGCGGAATCTTCGTCTAGGGTTGCCCGTCGCATCTGTGGAGTTAGATTTTTATAATTGTGTTTCGTTTGATGGATATTTGTGTTTTAATGATTGAATCGGATTATTTGTGTGTGTGGAGACGGGTATTTGCCTAAATTTGTAAAATCAAATTAGGCATGTTTTTGGAGTAATTGGATATGGAATCTAATATGTGCACTTAAGATGCATATGTGAAGATTTGCTGGTGATTTTGATCTCGAAGTTGGTGTTTGGAGGATCATTGAGTTGAAATCGTTATGTTAACAATGACGAAGCGGTATGGAGATGAGGTAAAGAAGGTATTAGAGGCTTTGAGTAAGCTCAGTCCGGCGGATTGAAAAGTCTTAAGAAGGCTTACACAGAGAAAAGCTCCGATTAAGACTACAAAACCCGATGTTGTTCGACAAGAGACGCATAGTTGTTTCAATTGTGGAGAAATAGGATACTTGATGCAGTCTTGCTTGAAGCTATGTCGGGATAAAGATTCGAGTAAAAAAGAATGGTTTGACCATCAAGATTATGGTTGTGAAGAAAGGAGAATTGATACTAGAAGAGGTGGACAGGGAGACTATCACACAACCTCGACAATAGATGAGACGGATCGAGTATTCCTCGAGGTCCTTGAACGGAAGTTGAAGATAGTAGGGGTGGGATATGAGGCTCAAGCCCTTGCCTCCTTTCCCTCTCCTGGATCTTCAGATTAGATCATTGACTCTAAAGCTTCTGAACACGTAACAGGTGCTTCTAGGGAATTCAATACATATACTCCCCTAGCAGTTCCGTTGAATGTTAAGATAACTGATGGTAGAGATCAGCAAGTGATTGGTAAGGGTACAGACTGCTGTACCAACACTATGACCTTGTCCAAAGTGTTACATGCTCCTGCCTTTCCCGTAAACCTGCTTTCTACTAACGTCATTGTTCATCAACTAAATTGTACTATTTTGTTTGATATTCCTCAGGTGATCTTCCAGGAGAAGAAGACAGGCAAGATTCTTGGGAATGGGAAATGGCGTAATGGCTTATGGTATATGGATAGAAAGAGTTTGGATTTTGCTCTTTCAACCTTGGTTGAGACATCTGGTGATAGTAGAAGTGCAGAGCTATACCCAATAAAGATACATTTGAAACTACCAAACATGAGTTTATATGCATTATACGGGCGTAACAAGGGATAACAAGCACTGCCAAATGTACGAACCCAACTATAATCAGGTTTGGAACCAAATAACTTCACATAGGGACTATAATTTTGAAGGATGGAAGTGGGTAATCGATTAATAATAAATAAATGGCAGTAGAACATGCCCCAACCCAGTAGGATGTAGATAAAGATGCTTGGGCTAGAAGAGTGAGACCCATTTCAACAATATGATGGTGTTCCCTTTCGGTAAGGCCATTCTGTTGAAGAGTGTAAGGGCAGGACATTCTATGAAGAATGCCCCGTTTGTTCAGATGATCCCTAAATTGATTTGAGCGAAATTCCTCCACCCCTATCTTTTTGAAACATTTTAATAACTTGAGAAAATAGATTCTCAACAAATGCTTGAAAAGTAAGAAATGTTGCAAACACATCACCTTTGGATTTCAAGGGGTATAACCATGTAAATCGAGTAAAATCATCAACAAAGATAACATAATAACGAAGGCTTTTATTAGAAACCACTGAAGTTGACCAGACATTAGAATGTATAAGTTCTAAAGGATAAATAGTAACACGACTTGAAGATTCAAATGGTAATTGCTTACTCTTACTAAGTTGGGAAGGTTCGGATCCTAATTATGGATTCAGACTACCAAAATATGGTAACTGTGATTGACTTAAAATGGACCGAATAGTATGAGCAGACGAAGGACCAAACCGAGAATGCCAAATGGAAAAAGAAGGTTGACTACCAATACGGCCGACTAAAGCATGCTTAATTTGATGAGAACTAGTACCAATCCGCATTGGATACATTCCACATTCATTGGGTCCATCCATTAGTGTCTACCCCATCTTGTTGTCCTTGATAAGATAACCATAATTAGTTAGAATAAAATAGCATTTATTATCAACACAAAATTGATAGGCAGATAGTAAATTCGCTGATGCATTTGGGCAGTGTAGGACACGAAAAAGTTGTGAAAGGAGTCAATGTTTAGAATATTCAAACATGTACCATTACCTACGACAACCAAATCAGATCCAGAATAGGGTTGTTGCTGTGAAAGATGAGCAGAATCGTTAGTTATATGATGATTTTGCACCACTGTCAATGAACCACACACTATCATCGATATCTAAATTAACTTGGGCAGCGATAGTCGCCAATACGCATTTGGACTATAAATTGATATTGGCCGCGACCATGCTGAAAACGTTGCGGATAATGGGCCGCAGAATCACGTGGCCCATTGTACCTGTACGTCTTTGAACTCTGGCGGTCGTGGTTCTAAAATGTGGCTGGTTTTGGCAACCGACGAGGGAGCTTCGCAGCATACAACAATAATGCTCGTTCAAATTTTTCCAGCGCCATTCTAGACTCATCACGAAGCAAATTCACATTAGCCACAAACAAATCAAACTGTGAATTCAAGCCACATGCAATATAGGAAATCAAATCACCATCGCCAATTTCTGAACTTGTTGCTCCGAGTTCGACTGCAATTCGTTTGGCCCCATCAAGATAATCACTGACTGGGTTCCTTGTGAAAGTGTTTGAAGAAGGCAACGGAGATCGAACTTCTCAAATTTGTTGATGTCGCCGTATTTGTTGGCCGAAAATTGCCAAACGATCATGGAGGACTGGAGATGAAATACGAGGTGAAGCACTAGATCCGTCAGTGTCAAATTGATCCAGCAGAGAGAGTATTGATCCTTCTTATGCCATTTGGCATAATCCAAGTTTGATTTTGGTGGAGATTCTACTCCGGAGGCTGCATCACCGATGAGAAACTCTGCATGCGCTTTCTCTATTCCGTTGACCACCGACATCAAGTCATTACTTCATAGAATTGACATAATTTGTAATGCCCAAATGAGGTAATTGGATCCATTACATTTGGTTATGGTAACCGGTGGTAAGCCAGGAGCATTGTATGTTGACATTGATATGAGTAGCTTCTGAAAAAATTGTTGCAGAATGAACTCTGCTAAAAAGTGAAACAGTTTGTAGGAAAAACTGAGTCTGTGCTCCAAAACGATTCCAAATTGCACAACGTGATTTCCCAGTTTTGAGAAAAGATTTCAAGGAGAAATCGCTGCAGAATAATTAATTGCATATTATGAAACAATCTTGTAACAAACAAGAATCGAAGTACAGGTGTGAGCCGATTGCTATGATACCATGAAAGAATTGTAAACGTTAAGGAAGATTCAAGAGAATTGGTATGATTTTCAATGATCAATACCGTATATGTTGGCTATATTTATAGCCACTAAGTTATTAAGAGTATTAGGAAATTTGATAATTCCAAAATCCTTTCCAACTTTATCTAACTAATTATTCCTTGTTTTCTCCTTGATAATCTCTTCACTAACACTCACAGCTGGGCAAGGGCGTATGATTGGGCTCGCTTGTATGGTTTATGAATTTTAGTTTTTAAAAAAAAAATTGAGTTATGCATTGAAGAATTTAGATTAGAAATCAAGCTTTAGAATTTTATATTATTAAATTATCATTTTAAAAAAAAATTAAGAATATGAGCGGGCCAGCCTCCCCTTCCTACAGGAAGCTAAACTCAGCCGGGCACGCTGCCTTGTTGGGTTAATTCGACCCGGTCATTTTATCGGGTAAATTGGTTAACTTTACATTTCTATGTTCAAACCTAGTGTACTTGATATGGAGTATTTGGACCATCAAGGAGAAGCATGACTGAAAATTGTTTAATGGTTGTATTTATTGTAAACTCTGTAATTATTATTTTTGTGTAATATAATTAGGCTTAACCAAAAAAAACCAAAGATAGGAGAAGAAGGATAAAAAAAAAAATGTCCATACGCTTGTGTTGTAACTTCCATCACTAGATTCAATTAATTTTAAATTATCCCCTAGTATGTATATATATAGATAAAGAGTTTTTGGAGGAAAAAATATTTTTTTTGGAAGAACTATCGCACATATAGTGATACGGGGGATCTAACTCTTGTAACTCAAGCGGTAGAAGTGACCATATCGTATGATTGAGGGCAATGGCTCGATATTCTGGAGGTACAAATCATCCGGGCAAAATTTTGAAAGCAAATCTTGTAGGCGGCTTGGTGTATTCGTAAAAATTTAAATAAGAAAAATAATTGGTGATATTATGGAATGCTACACTGCACGACTCTGTTTGCGTGCTACATTTAAAATCTTTACAACCTCAATTTGTTGAAGCAGCACTATTTCATTAATTTAGGTAACACCAAGTTATTTATGAAATATATTTAAGTCACTGTGTGATTTATATATCCAGTGTTTATCATCCATTCCAAGCTCCAATAGTTGTTGATACTTCTGAGGGTTCACTAAGCGCAACCACCAGCTGCGCCCCCACAAATCTCTGGTAATCCGCCTTGCTTACAAGCTGGGCTTGCCTCTCTGCCATCCATTCCCCAGCGCATAATTAACATTAAACAATCTAACCTAACTATTTCAAGGACGGATGTATTTGGCGGTGGTGACCCCCCACCCCCTAATTTTTTTAGAAATTTTTAGTGCAAACACATTTATTTTTTAAAGAAATAATAATAGTGAATTTATGTATAGCCATTTGAATGAAATGTTACTTAGCAACAAAAATAAGCGGACCGTTTGAGGTTGTAAGGTTGTTCCGGCCCGGTGGTTGTTTACAAGGTCAATATTATCTTGTACGGTGGAGCTATCGAAATAACTTGAGAAAAAATTGTAATAATGCACGTCAGTGGCAGCTCTGCTATTCCACTTGCAAGAGGAAAAGGTTCTCGAATCCATCGGACCTAACCTGTTCGAAAAAACGAAGAATGCCGTCGAGGAACGCCACCAAACTGCAACGTAACCGCCGGCTTAATATTTAGTTATGTTTTGTAGGCAGGGGCGAAGCGAGGAATTAAAGGGGGATCCAAATTTTTCAAGTTTAAGTATAATGAGTCGGATTGGATCAGATCATTTTAAGCTGCAATAAATTATAGATTTCTTTTTCGGATTTGAGCAAAAGATATGAGAAAATACAACAAATTTATGTGAATTTCTGAAAATCCATTGTTCAATAGAAATTCGCTGCATACTTCTTAATTTTTTCGAATTTGAGCAGAATGGATCGGTTTGACAGATGAATGTTTCGGGTAAAAAGATTTTCAATTTTTTTAATATGTCAAAGTTTTCAATTTACGAAATAGAATTTCTTTACCTAGAATCTCAAAAATAATTGTATTAATTAAAAAAATACAAAAAATATTAAAAACGCATGTATACGGATTGAACTTTTGACATCTAAGTTAAAATTCTTACAATTTACCAACTAATCTAAGTGAACGTTATACATTAAAAAGAATATAATTTGAATATTATAGGTGGGGACAAACTGGAATGTTGTTGATCAAATTTGAAAATAAAGATTTAATAAAATTGCTAAATTTTCATCTATGTTCTATGTTGCAGTGGTTAGTCAATTTTTATTTTAATACAACCATAAAGGTTCAAATCCTATTTATTTATAAAAAAATATTTTGATATCTAAAAAGAGAGCCAAGTGCCCAACTAGATTTGAACCACGCCCATCAAATTTAAAAACCAAACAATCTACCAGTTGATCTAGGCAAACATTTTGT